>APFE030076239.1:102900-145896 GCA_000404065.3 Pinus taeda | reverse complement strand
AGCGTCCTAACGTCAAGTCCTCCTTTGGCTAGGTGCTCAGCTACACAAGTCTTGCAAAAGCTTGAAGGGGTGAGGGACAAGCTCTCTCTCTCTTTAGCGACAAGGTCTCCTTACTTAGGTAAAGCCTTATGGATACAAAGAAGGCTTCTTGCAACTCCAATCTTTTGATATCTTCCTTTCAGCACAAGTATTGCCACAAGAGTCAGAACTAGCTTGCTGAAGCCATGGAGACAAGCTTTTATAGAGGAAAAGGAAGAGATAAGGTCAATCCCCCACAATAATGGATTTGGCTTCATCACTTGGAAACTTCCATGGAATGGTGGCAAACTACTTTCCATCCAAGGAGATTCGAAGCCAAACCATCCTCACTCAACTTGGAATCAGTTTGGTGAATGAGTTGGACAGAACCTTCGGAGGTTTGAGTAGTTGAAAACTTTGCCCAAAATGGTTGGCGCGATTGCGACTCTGGGACAGAGCGCTAATGGCACGCCCTTTCATTAGGATTTTCCCCATTGGCGTGAGCATAACACAGGGCACCAGCACTAATGCAAAAAGGGTTGTTTTTAAGGGCAATGAGCAGGAGATGTCTTAAGGGCATATGAAGCTCATGTTTAGAGGTGAATAAGGCAAGTGGTTTCAAGTCTTGTCACTTCTCGCAAGTCCCGGAATGGGTCCTCCAAGATGCGGGAGAGGGGTAACAGGGACGGTGACAAACGGTGACAAATTACTGTGTAACAGTTATATATACACCCTAATTGTATGAGCAAAGGACTTTTCACCTTGGCTCCTCCCGCAAGGCACTAGAGAGATAAGTTAGTTCTTTGAGGAGCAAGGAGTGGCTCCAATGCTCCACTACTAGAGCTAGTGATGTACATTATAAAATGTGTCTTGGAAATTTTACTTAATAACATAAGCCTTCAAGGCGAACACATTCTTCGTGCATGGACTATGAATGTTTGTAAGACTATTTTGCGAATGTTTATATTTCATGTTTTCTTTCACATTTGCTAAGATAGTTGAACTATTTCAGATATTTTAGCACTTATCTTATTGAGAATGTGTTGTAATGGTTGTTATTTTTGTCCCATCCTTGTGGATTGTTCTGCGGGATATTATACAAATACTTCTTCATTTGTTGGTTGTAACGACCATCACATCTGATGTGGACTATTCCGCTCGATGTTAGGTGGACCCTTCTGGTTCATGGGTGTCTCTTCTTGGGTGGTACTATTACCTCTCATATAGAGGATCATTGTTCTCCCCTCTTTGTAGTAGAAAAACATTGAAACAATTGCAACTGTACATCCACCAGGCACAACTTCTTGCTTTTTGAAGATACCATTGCATCCATTTTGCTGGCAGTTAGAGCTAAGGAAAATCTTTAAGAATTCGGCAACCAAGCCTTTATACTAAATGGGACTCCTACACCAAATGGTATGAGGTCTAATTGGGACTTTACGTCATGGATATCCCCTGAATGTTGGTGGGTCCAACACCATCAACATAACCAAACAAGACAATTGTGACAAGAGAAATGTCAATACCCAATGAGTACAAAATGTTAATCTGCCCTTTTAAATTCCAATAGATGTATCAAGTACCACTTCAAGAATGTACTAAATTTCCAACATGCCACTATCAAGAAAATATAGGATTATTGTAGCCACTGTTAAGCATGTATGAGTCCACACTATTATGAGATCAACGCTCAAGCTCATTCGCAATTAATCCTTGAAAGTAAGGAAATCAAATGAGACTTTTAGTGTTATAACAATGTAAAGATGCCATTGAGATACCAATGTAAAGAGAGATTAACTAGTTGGCCAAGAAAAGGTAGTAGAAAATCTAGTTCAAGCATATCTAGATGTGAATCCTCCAATTGAAGAGTCGTTTCAAGTTTCTAGAAATGTTTTTACATAAGATTTTGTTCCAAGAAGTAACACAAATACAAGGGCATAGACACCACTAGTGGCATAGGAAAACACATCATAGTAAGTGAATTAAGTTCTAGTCCCATTCATTAGGGATTAAGAGGTAGTTGACCAAGTGAAAGAAACAAAAGCACTACCAAAGGCAGCATGGGAAACCTACTGGTGAGAAAGGGTCTAAATTGGAATAACAAATTCTCACTATAACTAACTGATATGTTGACTTTTTAACTGTCAAAGTGTGGTCACCAAGATCTTCTCACTTTGGATATGGATTTGGAACAAAGTGAGGTGACAATGGGGAAGCTTGGATGTTATTACTATGGAAGCTTATACTGAGATACCACTATAAAAAGAGATCAACATATTGTACGTTCATATTAGTGAAGTGTAGCCATGATATCAATCCTCTAATAACCAAAATATGTCACCACAAATGCATGAGATGACAGCCAAAAAACTTGTGATTATTATTGTGATTATTATGTGTTATTTTATTAGTGTTTAGGGCTTATTGTGTTGTGTTTACCTATGATTGGGTCCTGCAACAAGTGAGCTTCATACCTGCAATATGTGACAGTTACAAATAAGTTATGGATGGGAGCAACAACACCTTGAAGGCCTGTGACATGTTTCGCTCCTCCTCTCTAGTAGGTTTTTCCACTATACTAAGATTACCAAAATGATGTTCTTGTGGTCTGGTATGGGCACTTTCTCCATAGAGATAGAAACTATAGCTAGCCTTATATATAATATATAGGGGATAATCATATATAAATTGATTCCAATTTTCCCTAATCCAATCATCAGTCGAGGGTGAAATGTCTTAGTGAAAATGTCGCGTGTGTCGCCAACAACACTTCATGGAAGTAGGTAACAAGAGGAATTTCACTCAACACTTTAGATGCCTATGGCCCATGGAATGTCACATTTGAAGAATGTAATAGATTCACCAAAAATTCCTACCTTTGCAAGTATTGTCTACTGAATTAACTGGGTCCAATAGTCCCACAAATAAATACTTTGTGGATTCTCGATTTAAACCAGTAAACAACCATGGAAAACCATTGAAATAATTTATATGTTCCTCATGAAATATATAGTAGGAGTGGAAGAGGACCCTATTCTTTCTAAATTATATTGATTTTTTTTTTTGAACCTCAATGTTATGCTCAAGCTATCAGAACCTGTCCCTTATAAATTCTATTAACAATTTAAAAAAAAAAAAAAAAAACAATGTCGTGCTCAAGCTATCATGAAAATAATAAGAATACTTACCTCCATATTTGTTCCCTAGTGCTCTCGAGGATAGGTTTCTCTTCCACCACCTATGCCGCCATGCCCTCATGCCCTCATGCCCTCATGCTCGTGAAGATAGGTATCTCTGCCATGCCACCTTTTACCTCATGCCCTCAAGCCCTTGACAGACCACCTCAACAGTGCCCTTAACAGACTGCTTGCAGTCTTGAAATGTTTGGTGAATGCTCTTGTGGCTAAACAATGCCCTTAATAGACCGCTTGTAATGTTGTAATGTTTGGTGAATGCTCTCGTCTCTCTACCACTACCTATGCCCTCACGCCCTCGTGCCCGTGAAGATATTTGTCTCTTACCACCCATTCCCTCACGCCCATAAATATTCTTGTCTCTCACCACCAGTGCCTCATGCCCTCAACAGACCGCTTGCAATGTTGAAACGTTTGGCGAATGCTCCTATGGCTAGACAGTTCTCTCGACAGACTGCTTACAATGTTGAAATGTTTGGTGAGTGCTCTTGTGGATATAATATATAATATATATATACTATATAAATATTGATATTATAAGTGATATATATTATATATATAATATATATATATTATATTATTCTCAAAGGTGTATGGTAATAGTCAACATATATTGTTCTCATGTTGTGAATTCATTAATTAAATGGCCAAGATGAATTTATTACTATGATATTTAGGATTTATGAATATATCTTGGTCAAAATTAGGTAGTATCGTGTTAACAGGTGTTGAGCTTGAGTGGTAAGGATGGTGGTTTTCCATCCCATCTGCCTAGGTTCAAGTCCTCGAATACATGGCCCATCATAGTAAGGCTGGAATGATAGGAATCCAGTTGGATTTTGGGATCCCGACTCTAGTTTTGGTGGTCTCTAGATGTCTCAGTACTAGGTTGAACTATGAGTTCCTAATATATGTGTCTTACGAGATGTTACATATATCTGGGGAGGTTTCTAGTTCCCTATCCTAATTTCTTTTGAAATTTGGGTAGTATCATATCAAGATGTTTAGAAAAATATGTATTACTTCAAGGATTTCAATTGTGTCCTTGGCCAACTAAGGATGATTTAAATATCCCATGTTATCCCCAAAATGAAATCTCATTTTCAACGTCCCGAGAATCAATCTTATATCCTTTTGATTAGATTAGTAATATCTATTATTTTCTTTCTCTCTGGAACATTCTACTTTAAATGGACTTATAGGCAATGGAGGGATCTAATTAGTAGGGTAGTGTATACTAAAGAAAAATATATCTACCATATATTTGACATTGCAAAGTAAGGTTTAGCCTCTCTATGATCTCTTAAGTGCTCTTCTCCTAATCTAGTGAGCAAGGAAAGGTTCGGGGGAAGCTTTCCAAGTGTCTTAGCTTATTAGCATGTAACTTGTTGAAATATATTATTTTCATGAGTTGGGACTTCAAATTCATATTCATTTCTTTGCAGTATTAGATTAATATTATGAGTGTCAAAATATTCCATTAAAGGTTCCATAGGCTTAGCCCTCTTTCTAGTGCTAGAAGAACTATTGAAGGGAAAGAATGCACTACCAAGTAGTTTAAGGGACTCAGCCTATAGGAAAGGCCCAATTAGACTCTCCCATATTTGGGATAGTTGAGTATTCCACATTATGTGGCCTAGAAACTAGTTTTTATGGGATATGGTGATAAGGAAAGAATAGGAACAACAAAAAATAAAGTGGATTAGTCCACGTTCCCTGAACATAATACAAAAATTGATCTACAAATAATAAAAAAGTAAGAGAAAACTATAAAACAAAGTTGTAATTTAGCAAATAGGATGAGTCTAGGTATACACGATGACAACCAATAACTATAAATTAATTGTATAAGGGAAAATAATTAATCCATACTAAATTGACAAGGAAAGTTTATCTAGTATAACATGTGAAGGAAAATGAGCCTGATAGAATAGTTTGTTGACACACAAATTCTTATCACACGGGTTTATTATATTTATATTCCAGAATAACCTTTATGTGGAATCCAAGGACGAATGTTGACTAGAAGGAAAATAATAATATGACATATTTATTCTATAATGCACAAAAGAAATTAGTGTTAACAAAATAATCCAAGGAACATGTAAATATCTTAAGCAAAGCAATTAATATAAGCAACACAAAACTAAACCAATTTAAAATACAGAATAATACCATACTATTCCTAGAATAGTCTAGATAGAATTCCTCTACAGATATTGGCTAAGAAATTGGCTTCTTAATATTAAGCATGGAGCAAAAATAGTTACTATAGTATGCTCAAGTTCCCTTGAATGTGAAATTTTACGACCACTAATCCTTGGGACACGACCCATCTATATAACATTACAAAATATCCCCCCTTGTCAAGAATTTAGGAGGTCTAATCATGACACTAAATTTGGTTCCTAGGTTTATCATGTAAATGCCAGGAACAACCTCAGTCGATTAGAGGAAGTCAGGTAGTTGTGCTATGCATGTTGGCCATGTGGCATCCCTGGCTCCTTTAGGTTACTTACATTGCTTAGTCATGATGAATGCATATATGATGTGTCATTGATTGATATTTCATCATATCTCAAATGTTTATCTTTAATCCTCAGTCCACTTCCTTTCTAAAGTGTTTCCATCAATAAACTCTCACGTTGTTGGTCTTTAAATGCTCTTTTCTATGTTGTCATTTTTTGGTCACCATATTCAACTACTCTTCTTTTTTTTTTATATATATTTTTATTGGACTACTATTGGCTTGAGGGGACCTGACCCAGGTTCAAAATTAGTTAGCCAAACAAATCCCTACACTACTGGCCATTTCAGCATCAGCCCGCGAAGCGTGGACTGAAGTCTCACCCGAAGCAATATGGGGGGATGCTGGAACCAAGTTTCTGCACCCTTGAGATGGTTGTGATGTCAGTTTAATCCAACTATACCTGCCTTCGTGCAAGTTGCTTATCCTTTGCTCTATCCTTCAATACCTTCGTGAAATGTTATATCGGTTACCTCGTAGTGCTAACCAAGGGCTGAAGTCCTTTCGAGCTGCTAGGGCAACGATCTGCGATATCTCCTAAACTAGGCTAAGTATCTTACTTATCTTATTCATAGATCTTAGTTAGCTTCACGTAAACAGATGTTCTTGCTTGCATTTACTTAACCAATAAAATTATACACATTCACATATCATATAAGCATTAGAAGTGAAATTCATACCCAATATATCATATGCATAAACAGGAAATAAAGATACAAAAATGGTAGAATACTCTTCTTTATTGATACTTCTAGATAATTACAAACTCGAATCACCCTGCGCACTTAGTTGTCGACTTCTAGGCCTCTGCGCACTCAGTTGTAGAGCCTCTACCTACGCTACGACCCAAAACTTAGACTTCTACTTCCAATCTATCTCTCAATTCTTTATTACTTCCATCGCTTAGTTGATCCCTCTCACTACTTAGAGCTTAGCTCTACTTATACAATCCCATGGTCCGCAAATCATGGGTAGATATTCTACAGCCGACATTACATTATCAAAATAAGTGCAGACAACCCATGACTCTTTTAACATCTACGCCCTCCGCGCTCACAAAAATGCAGAGTCCTTACATTTAGATTACAATATTAGACCAAAATATGGGCTTTAAGCCCCAAAAATGCCCTTGGGGGATCCTGCGCCCAACAGGACCCCAACACAAACATCGTGACTCGCCCTCGAGTCTCTCTGCAGGTGCAGAGACCTTAGCACGAAGACCTCCTAGCTTTGTTTGAATCGCTGCAACTTCGGTAGTGCACTGAGCAGCCGCCTGTCGGACTTCTTCCATGCGTTGTTTGGTGACCATTGTTGCTGAACTGCTGCCCTGAATCCTCTATTGAGTTGCTTGCAGTTGCACGAGCTTTACTTCAATGGAGGTTGTAATTGTATAAGCCTCATCGATCCATGGTTGTAGGTGCACTTTTAAGACCGCTTCTTTGTGCCGAGCAGCATCCACTTGTTCTTTGAACACCTTTGCCTACTGCATCTGTGCAATAATTTGTGTAAGGGAAATCATCTGCGCAGTCCCTTTTACCTCGTCATACCTCTATTGGATCTTGTGTGCCTTTGTCTCTAGGCACTCTACATTCGAGTCCTCCTTCAGGATGGTTAGGACCTCGAATGACTGTTCGAAAAGATGCATGCAGTCTGCCACTACACTATCAACCATTACTATTGTTGTGGTGACTATGGTGGTACGTTGTTCTCTGACCTCTGGTGGAGTTGAAGGTTGAGCCCTCAACTGTAATTCTGTGATTTGAAGGTTCAAATCCAACTAAACCCTAGCCATTTTTTCTCTTGTGTCGCACACCCTTATGGCTAACTTATGGATGCGTGCTTCCATCGATTCCTCTACCTGAATGGCCAACTCTGGGACCATCAGGCAGGCTTCCTCCACAACCTGCATTATTTGTTTATTCTACTCTACTACCTCGTTGCACTACAGGGCCAACTGTTCAATGTTGATGCACTGCTCACTCATTACCTGTAGAGCGCGACTCTCCCTAGCCCGAAGTTCTACGGTGACTCCATCCTATAAGACGTAGAGTGTCTCCCGAGGGAGCCAACCATGTTCAACCCTACCCCTTTCAAACTACTCACCATGGGTCTTTTGGCCTCCTGCTCTGTAGTAAGTTCCCCATATGGTAGTACTATCGTGTTGGTCACCCTTGTGCACAACATCTCTTCAGCAGCTGAAGTGCCAACTGCGAGGCCAGTGGACAATGCGCTAGCCTATGGAGTGCGAACCTGCAACCCCTGTATTTATGTCTGGAGAGCCCCCAACAATAGTTGTTATTGTTCTTCAAATTGTTGGAGGGCCTCCATGGTGACATCCCTCACCGTTTCACCAATATCATGCAAATCCCCCTCAGTGATGGTGATTGGGTCAAAAGAAGTCTTTTATGCCTTTGTTTTTTTCGTGGCACTATCTGCTCTCATGGTCGCGGACGCTTGAGCTGGGTGGACGTTGCCTGTGGGTCCGCGCCATCTTGTTTTATGTCCGTCTCTAGTTTGAGTGAAGGTGACTTATGTCCTTCGCGCTCTTCCTCTCATGTTTTCTGTTGTTCCACCAACTTCGCAGCATCGCGCACTACTTGAGCCTTAGCTGCTGCTTCCTCTTTCCTACGCTTCTCAGCTAGCTGCACCATTTGAAGCTTTGTCTCCTCCTTTTTGTGTTGCGTAGTGGACTTGTCCATGTCAACTGCGGAGCTAGCTGGAGTGCGCCACTCTGGCAGCCAAGACTCAAGGACTGCGAATATCACATTGTTGGTCGCCAGGTATGGTAAATCATGCCATGTCTTTGTAGGGTCCCTCCGCGCTCTAATGAAGACATGGTGGAAATCCACTTTGAACTCTGCAAATCTCTACAAATTGTTGTAGACTATGGGTGACAACCGTGGCTTGTGATTGATCCCCATCCAGATATTCATCTCCATTAAGACCCAAAAGATATTGCTTTCTCTGATACGTTGTGTGTCCTTGGTCGCCCACAGTGAAGTGTACATCACTGCCTCTGGAAGGTCTGGCACGACCGAAGGGAATTGGCTATCTTCGGGTAGCTCCCATGCCACCAGTACTATTGAAAACAGGAGCCACACATAATGAAATGTTTTCCCTGCTCCTGTGCCTCGCGACAGTTCACAAGTAACTCACCGCATAGATAGTTCACCCAATTGAGCTGGATTCCTTCTACACATTGGGCCGCTAGTGCAACCACTGGCGTGGGCACCTCATCTGCATGGAACTTCCACATCACCTTCCCTACCAATATTGGTGTTGCAACCTTGACTGTAGGATAGTTGATGCTAGAGATGGCATACTCTCGCTTCTTCTTCTCCAACTCAAACTTTTTCTTCATTGCTTCCGCGAGGGCCAATTCACCACCTTTTCCCTCTGAAATGTTTGTTGGATCCTCTCCTGAGTAAGGCAACTGTGTAATCCGATGAATATGATGGTTTATGATGGGGATGGGCTCCTCTAGCCATAAACACCCATCATGCACCAAGCAGAGCAGCTGCCTGATGACGAAAACAGTCACTGGGGCACGGTGGTAATGTGGCACCAATAGCAGGTTTAGCAACTCGGCCTTCTCTACACCTCTGAGCCATTTGCGTGGCTCCAATTCAATCGTTCCAACTATCACGTCCACCCTTTGGTGCATTAGCTTCTCAGTTGCTAAATGCAGAAACTTCTCGTGGTCTGCGAGGTCCCAATCTTAAAATTTTAACACAAGAACCCATCCCAAGTGTGGTCCCTCAAAAATAATATTGTCTGGGTTTCAACTTCCATCTCTATGTCCTCCTCTTTGACCAGGATTTCTTCAAATCTTCCTCTTCTGCCTCCAGATTAATGGCCTTCCCCTTTTCCTGCAAGGTGAGCTTGGTCCTTTGTGGATTTCTGGGTGAGACACGCACTAAGATCATAGCCTGCTTATCCTTCTTAGGTCACGGTGCTAGGGGTGATTTAAGAACCTCAACTATCACTCTAGGGCTTCTACTTCTGCAATTTCCTGCACGGCTTCCATGGGTGTCGACATAACGCTATTCCACAATTATTTTAGTGTCTCTGGTAGTTGCTCAAACAACGAATTCACTTTCAGAGTCTCGAATAAGTCTCGGTTCATGTATACTTGAGCGTGCAACAACTCAGTTCTCAAAATGCCAAGTGTTGTTTGCTAGACAACCACTTGTAATTTATAGGGCCTTTTGAATTTGAATTCGACTGTTCCCCCCAAATTCGGTCCATTGATGCTAGATTGGTGGCAAATTTCCAAGAATCTAACCCATAAAGTTTGCCTTAATTTCCTGTCACCCGCTCCATTTGGCCTCAAACCAGCCATCAAATCGTGAATAGTGACTTTAACGGTCACTTTTCGGCAGACCTGCGTGCCAGTGCAGCTATCTTCGTGTCGTCATGGACCTTGTGACACTTCGCTACTGTGCGCAGTCTTGACATCACGCAGTTCTCGAGCAGTGTATTTTATAGTCCCGTGCCTCCTTTCAGCTGCCTGGAGCGCTAAGAATGTGCCATTTTCATATAGTCACATCACTAGATCGCCAATGTATGGCTTCAAGCGATTGCCATTCACCTTTCCTTGGAAAGGTTCTCCATTTAATTTGACCAGTTGTTCCACGCCTCCATCGGTAATCTCCTTAATAACATACGACACTAACCAATGCATCCTAAACTTTCCAAGGAATTTATCAAACTTACTATCATACAACAGAACCAAATCATTTACCTTGAATGTGCACAACTTGATGTGTCGGGCGTGCCATGCTTTTTCACGTTGCTTTTGGACCTGCTGATGAAATCCAACCAAAAATCATTCTTCTTTGAGCTCATCCAGCTACGCGAGCCTCTCTTCCAAGGCTTCGCAATCCGTCATACCTATGAGCGCTATTATGCGCAGACTAGGCACAATTTATTCCATAGACATGATGGCATCCACTCCATAGACAAGCCTAAAATGTGTCTATCTTGTCAACTTCTTGCATGTTGTCCAATAAGCCCATAACACTACAGGTATGCGTAGGTCCCAATCAATTCGCTAAGCATTGCATACCTTGGTCAGCACATTTTCAAACATTTTGTTGAATGCCTCCACTGTCCCGTTAGCTTGTGGGTGATAAGGTGTGCTCTTTTGATGATACCTCTGAAATTACTCTGTTAGTGCATTGATCGTCTCATCCAAGAAGTGTGTACCACGATCTCTCATCAAGATCTTCGAACATCCAAATCATGTCAGTACATGTTCAAATAGAAACTTCGTGGCAATCGCACCCGTGCAATCCTTCACCAGCTGCACTTTTGCCCAACGAGTCAAATATTTCGTCGCAGTGATAATATACCTCATGCATGTCTTTCGTTGAGGTTGAATAGGTCTTACAAAATATATTGCCCACTTTTCAAAGGGTTGCAACGTTACTTGTGGATTCAAAGGCATTTCATCCCTCCACGACGGGCTGCCTATTCTTTGACATACGTCACATGCCTTGCAATATGCTTTTGAATCTCGATGAAGGGTTGGCCACCACAACAATGCGCGTAAAATCTTTTGTACGATTTCTCTTCATGCATAATGTCCTCCCCCAACGCCCCCATGAGTGTCTGCGAGGATGCTGCTTCGTTCAAACTCAGGTACATACCTTTGTAGTACTTCATCATTCCTCATCTTGTATAGATGCCCAGCAATGACAGAGAAATCTGTCGCGCACACCACTAATTCCTTCTTTTGCTGGACAGAGTATCCTTCTGGCGTAGTTCTGGTTGATAGAAAGTGTATTATATCCTCAAAATTTCCATCTGCAACGCACACAGCAAATAGATGTGTGTCAAGTAATCCTTCGTCTAACACTTCATCCGTGAACGGAGTTGGGAAGGGATCATGCACACAAGCATCATTCAATTTTCTGAGATCCACACATATCCTTATCTCATCCTTATGATTCTTCTCTTACACCACCATCGAACTTACCCAATCAGATTCTCCCATAGCTCAATGATGCCTGTTGCGAGCATTTTGTCTAATTCTACACATACCTTTTCTTTATATTTCGGATTTAAATGGTAAGGCCTGTGCTTAATTATCTTTGCGTCGGGGTTTAACGTGATCTTCATTACTCCTAGATCTCTGATTATTCCCTTCAAATCCGTAAACTTGGTCGAGAATAAGTCTTGATATTCACGAAGTAATTCAGCGACCTTATCCACCGTCGCGTCATCCCAATAGTCTCTGATATTTGCGAATTTGGGTTCTGTCTCTGTACCAATGTTCACCTGTTTAGTTTTCACTGGCGTGGTTATATCAGGGTTCTCAATCTGTGGTCCTTGAAGCTCATAGTGGCCTTATGTTTCTAGAATGTTAATATTCAGCGGATGCTCATCCTCCTCTTTAGCAGTTACATTTTAACATTCTAGTGCGTGACTCAACTGACTAGCCCATTGAGGGTGAATCAGGTCTAAAAGCTCCTATGGTATCCTAAAGATGGTTGCTTTCACCTCCTGTAGTGCTTAATCAATACTGTCAAACCCATCCTCAAAACTAAAGGTCATCATGAACCCTTCGTGCAGGATATCCCATTCACCTGTGCCATGGTAGAGCTCTATTTCTATATACCAGTTCATTGGGATAATATCCAGGGTATGACAGAACAGGTGTACCCACTCATGTTGTGGCTTTTCTCCATAGGCCTGCGTCCACTTGGCCAGATGCGCACACAGATCATTCTGTCCATCATACTTGTCTGCCAGTCGCATCTTAAGCTTCCTAAATCATGCTCACATCATTCTCTTACATTCGCGCCAATCATCAAAGCTTCCTTTGTGCGTACCCCACCATATCGCGAGCGTAGCGCGCAGTACCCAGTCCAAGGCCTGGAAGCTTTACTTTTTTGGCACCTCCCTATCAAATGCATCCAAGAAGGTATCTACCTCATTTAGACCATCATAAGTAGGCAGGTTTATTTCTTTTGTCAACACACAACGCAGCGACCAGGTCATCATATTGCAATTTAGCGTAGTTACCTCGTGTAACTGATTCTACCGTCGTTCTACTTCTTCGTCAGAATCCAAAGTGTAGGAACTCTCGCACTCCCATGTAATCCATCCATCTGCGGTAGGATTCACCCAATCTTGGCCTCACGCTATTATCTTATAGATGTAGTCTAGATCATCCTCACTCTCATAGTTGCGGACTGATTCCATATAGCGTGATCCTTCAACAGCATCCAGGGGTATTATTACACTCAATGATTTCTTCTCAAAGATCATCTTCGACTTCTTCAGATTGATACCCTGTTCATATCAGTATCCCATTCAATTCCCAAGAGTGCAGGGTATGGATTATTGTCATCAACAATCTCTATTACTTCAAAATCTGCCTGCGCACTTTCTCCCTCAATATCCACGGTTACTCCTTGCAATCTCCCCATGGGTATGATTTTCTGTTGATTCACCATCCTCAGCTGAATCAAATACCATTGCAGCACAGGTCTTCCCATTCACTCCCATGTCCATTTCGGTAAGACATTCGCATCTGATCCCAGGTCCAGAATGACTTGATCTATCTTGTATTCTTTGATTTGCGCGGTCAGTCTCATTTCACACCCCATCCTTGTATTATGATTTATGATCTTGCGGACTACGCGCAGTTCTCTTGGCACATTCCCAACACATTTGTTGATGAGTTCCTATAACCCTTTCAAAGCCTTATTGTCGCACAGTAACTTCATATAGGTTTCCAGGAAATTAGTGAGCATAGAGGGGTCCATCTCTGGCTAAGGCTTACCTTTGCTTCCTGAAGTGGAGGCCTCGGCGAAGCTCTTCTTAGCTTCCATGAAGGTTTCCAGAGCGTGCTCCAAATCAAACTCAGCATCTTTCATTGGGGCCTTGCGAACCCAAGTGCTATCTTCCGGTTGTTTCCCTTTGTCATCTCTCGTCGCAATTCCACTTCGGAGAACTATATTTACATTCAATCTTCCTCGTGTAGCTCAGACCTCATCATCTACAGGTTCTGAGTCAAGGGAGGTGGTAGTGCTCCTTTGTCATGTATCCTAGTTATCAACGTAGGACAATATTGTATTTCATGATCAAACAGTGTGCAATACTTGCACAACGGACGCGTTGGATTAGTACAATCGTGGGCATAATGTCTTGGCCCTCCGTAATTGTAGAAAATCAACTGTCCGCGACCTCTACCAGGTCCTCCTTCGCCTCGACCTTGTCCACACCCATGAAATCTTGTCCGCACCATCCCTGCATTCTGGTCAAGAGGTCGCGTTTCGCCCTGAACTCTGTAGGTGGGCGTTCTATCCATCATCAATTCATAGCTCCTACAAGTAAGCTCATCATGTCCCACCAACCTATAAAAGTTGCAGAACAACTGTTGTGGAGTTTGTGTATACTTCTGTAACAAGTGGCAGTTATCCGTGGCATGCTTTCCAACTATATGACAGATAGTGCACCATAAAGCAGACGCCACACTAGGTCCTGCTTGAGCTTCCTGTCTTAGAGGCATCGGTCCTCCTCCTGCAAGGTAATTTGTAAAGACTAGGCAGTGGTCCTTGTCGTGACCCTGACTCTTGCATTTCAAGCACCATACTTCCTCGCACACTTATGGTCAAGCCGTCCTGTCCTGTCTCAAACTCTGCATCTCAAGGCATAGATTCTTCAGCTACGCATGGATCTATTAGACTCCTAGCTTAGGATCCTACATGAGAGTCTCGTGTAGTCTCATGGCAATTTCCAAGGCTTCTTCCTGAGTTGTTATCTTCTGTTGCGACAATGCACTTCTTAGGTGTGGTAGTAGTGAAGCCACAAACCACTCATGATGCTATCCATCTGTCAAATTCATGTTGGCTTCGCGGATCGTACATTTCAACCTCTGATCTAGTTCCCAAGGCGTCTCACCTAGTAGCATCGTGATCTCTTTGAATACAACAATCGACTGCGCTTCAGATTTAGGCCTGCTAAATTCCCTATTCAGTAATGCTTAGATGTCCACTACTCTAGCATTCGGGTTATTGTTGGAATACTTAATATACCAGGTTAGCTTGTGATCTTGAACACCACTAACCAGTGTTGCCTTCTTTATGGTATCATCTGTAACACCTTGAGCTTCCCATACAACCCTCATAATGAACCAAAATTGGTCTGGATCCTCATTTCCCAAGCCTCTGAACAAAGGCAACTTCACTATGTTTGCCATACTGAATCGCGGTGGTGGTGGAGGTGGTACAGGTGAAGTTGGAGGTGAAGCCAGTGGTGGTGTGGGAAAATGTGGTATTCGTAGAAATCCTTGTCTTATCAACTGAATAACACTTCGCGGAGAGACCTTCGTGATCCCTTCTTCGTCCCTTCTCGGAGGTGAAATCAAGGGGCTATGATCTGGACCCTTATTTCCTTCATTTCTATAAATTCTTATGCTTCGCGTAGACCTGGACATCAAGGTAGCTGCATAACCCACTTTTCACACAACAACATTTTAATCCAAGTATTCAAAGATTTTACATACTTACCTCGTGGTCCTTTGAAAAAGCGTTGCTCTGCCTCACTATAGCTGACTGAGGTGTCAACTGTGAACTCAGTAAAAAATTCTCCTATAATGGGATCGACCCAATGATCGATGGCCTGTGCGATCTCATCCTTCGATGCTTCTAACCTTCGCACTAGCTCTGGGGTCCACACAATAGGACCGTCAAGTTTCCACCTTCCTTGGTTATCTTCTAGCTTCGTGATCCACTCGTATAGCTTAGTAGGGGAGAATGTGAAAAAGATTTTGTGGACCTCTATATACAAGTAGTTGTCTAACCACTATTCTTTTGACAATCGTGGGTTACTGTTTTCATGTGCCGCAAACTCGTGAGTCCTTCTCTCCAACCAACCTTTGATTTGTTTCTTAGTTGGATTCCAATGATACGATATCGCACATCTCTTATGCAAATTTTAGTCCTAAAAAAGGAACCATTTGTTGGCTTGAGAGGGCCTGACCCAGGTTCAACATTAGTTAGCCAAACAAATCCCTACACTACTAACCCTTTCGGTATCAACCCGTGGAGCGCGGACTGAAGTCTCACCCGAAGCAGTATGGGGGGATGTTGGAACCATGTTTTTGCAACCTTGAGATGGTTCTGATGTCGATTTATTCCAACTATACCTGCCTTCACACAAGTTGCTTATCCCTCTGCTCTATCCTTCAATACCTTCACAAAATGTTATAATCGGTTACCGCGCAGCCCTAACCAGGGGTTGAAGTCCTTTCGCGCTGCTAGGGCAGCGAACTGCGATATCTCCTAAACTAGGCTAAGTATCTTACTTATATTATTAACATATCTTAGTTAACTTTGCGTAAATTGATTTTCTTACTTGCATTTACTTAACCAATACAATTATACACATTCGCGTATCATATAAGCATTAGAAGTGAAATTCATACCCAATATATCAAATGCATAAATAGGAAATAAAGATGCAGAAATGATAGAATACTCTTCTTTATTGATACTTCCAGATAATTGCAGACTCGACTCGCCCTGTGCACTCGACTACAGGGGTCTGTGCACTCAGCTGTAGACTTCTAGGCCTCTATGCACTCAGTTGCAAAGCCTCTACCTACGCTACGACCCAAAACTTAGACTTCTACTTTCGAGCTATCTCTCAATTCTTTATTACTTCCATTGCTTAGTTAATCCCTCTTACTACTTAGAGCTTAGCTCTATTTATACAGTCCCATGGTCCGCAGACCATGGGTAGATCTTCTACAGCCGACATTACATTATCAAAATAAGGGCAGACAACCCTATGACTCTTTTAACATATACACGCTTCGTGCCCACAAAAATGCATAGTCTTTACATTTAGATTACAAAATTAGACCAAAATATGGGCTTTAAGCCCCAAAACTGCCCTTGGGGGATCCCACGCCCAACAACTGTCACTTTCAACTTCATGATGCTTAGTTACTCTCACTCATCCAATGCACTATTGGCATGCCCTTGAACCTAATCTTGTTGAAGAATAAGCATCATAGTTCAAGCTCTGCGTGAGAATATATAGGTTTAATATTCTTTATGGGTATATAGTTTTGGTAAATAAGAGATATAGTTGATTATGGTTATGGAGGTTATAGTTAGTAATGATGGGGATAATAAGGATACAAAGTGACAGTGACAAGAATTATCTATGATAGTTTAGGGTCAAGGATCATTATACATAGTCTAAGGGTTTAATTAGGTTATTTGTGTTAAGGGTCATATTGCATGTTATAGAGTTAAGTGTTTAGGTTCAGAAGTGTTATGTTGTATAATCATTAATGAATACATAGGTTAATGGTTACTAATTAAGGTTAATGATGTTGTATTTCAAGGGCTATAAGTGTCAAAATATATATTTTTTGAGGCTATATTAAATGTTAGAAATATAAAATCTCATAGAGGTAATAAGTAAGGGGTTATAATAGTTAATGTTAAGGGTTATATAATTTTAAGGTTGAGTGCTAGTGCTTAGTGGTTATAAGAATCATGGGTTAGCAATTATTATGGATAAAGGATATATGGGATATTATATATTAATATTAAACGATATTAAATATTAACATTTCATTAGTATATATGGTTAGGTGTTTGGTGATACAATTATAGGGTTATAAGATAGTGTGAGGAGTTTCACCAGCTCAAATTTAAGGGAATGGTTGAAAGGGAGTTGTTAATGAGGTTGGGGATGATGAAGGTGAGTAAATCTATGAAGAACCCCTAAATATAAGGAAATGCAATATGGTACTATAGAGAATACCAACATAGTGTCAATGGGAGATTACTAGGATGTGAATATCATTTCATAAGTTACAACCTTGCTTAGATAATACGAGGATTTTTCCATGGAGTTTATAGAGATGAATGGATTCAAAAGAGAGTTAGAGGAGAGGAAAATTAAGTTGAACGATGATGATGATGAGGATGACGACGATGAATATGATGATGATGATGATGACGACGATGATGATGATGACGACAATGATGACAACGATGATGATGATGATGACAATGTTGACAACGATGACGAAAATGATGTTGATGATGATGATGATGATGACGACGATAATAACAATGTTGATGTTGTTGTTGTTGATGATGATGATGATGATGTTGACGAAAAAAATGACGATGTTGACGAAAAAAATGACAATGATGATGATAATGATGATGACGATGATCATGATGACAATGACATGGATGATGATTGCAATGATGGTGTTGATGAAGATAAATATATGATTATATGGTGATGATGATAAAAATGATAATGATGATGATTTTCATAATGATGTTGATGAAAAAGATGATGATGATAATGATTAAAATGATGATGATGAAAAAGATGATTATGATGATGATGATGATGACGATGATAATTTTGATTGCGCATTTTGGGCCAGGCTGGAGGGCTGAATTGAAACTTTTGGAGGCCAAGGCTTTGGTTTGAGCATAGAAAATGTACAGTGTGCAATACTGGAAGGCAGGACTATGCATTCCATAGTGTCAAGAGGTAGGGTTGCAGCTTGAGGGTTGGGAGTGCGTAATGCACAGTTTAGGAAGGCCATATGAGGCTAAGTTGCTAGGAATTTTTTGAAATTTGGCTAAGTGTGGGATCAGTGAAACTGATGTGAATAGTAATAGGAATTGACTATGACCACACACGTTGAGTGTTTGATGACACAACGTAGATCCTATAGAAGAAATTATAAATATACTTCCCTCAGTGTGACAACCTTTATGACAACTTAAAACAAGTGTGACACTAAAGATACACTTTGTGACAACCGTGATGACACTTGTGCGACAATGCTTAAAATTTTGGAAATGAGTAAGATAGAGGTTTACATCATAAGATTGACTCATTTACACAAGGAGAACCTCTTGAAACCACCAAACAATCTTATGTACATTGTGTGACACTTAACATGCCAAAAGACGACAAGTGCTCGAGTGTGAACCATAATATGAAAATGAAAGTAATTAGAGTGAAAGCAAGCAAAACCGACAACCAAAAAATTGAAAAGGACACCCGCAAAAAAAAGGTGCGTGAAAGCGACAGTTCATAAAACTAAGCAAAATAGAAGCACAAACACAGCTAGAAGTGAGAAACTGTCAATTTCAGTGCACACTGGTTGTCGACATGGATTGGACATCGCATAGGCACAATCTTAATGGACCGTGCTATGCTTCTTCAAGCTTGTGTAAAAGAATGTGCTCATGAACTTGTTGCAGATTGAGCATGTATGAGAAAGTACCCTCAACACTTTCAATCCAAAAAGGGATCTCAAAAGCATCAACTAGCCAAGAAGTGACTATGGAATGACCAATCACAAGATCTGCAGTAGGCTCCAAACTTTCACTGTAGGAAAAAATTTGGAGGGTGTTTGTCAGCAACAACAGTTTTATATCCATTCAGGACATCGATTCCAGGAAGAACTTAACAAATATTGAATATACTTTTCCTCTCGATATTTCAATTAAACCTGAAGTTATAAAAAACGTCCATATTGGTGCATCTTATTCTCCTTATGAGGTCAAGAATTATAAATCCCTTTTTCAAGAATTCGGTGATGTTTTCGCCTAGACATATGTAGATATGTTAGGTATTGATCCAAATATCACAGTACATGAGACCAAAACTTATCCAGATGTTAAGTCAATTCAACAACGCTTATGTGCAGTTCACCTTAAGAATTTTTCTACGATTAAAGTAGGGGTTGGAAAAATTTTGCGTGTTGGATTTATTTATCCAGTTCATCTCACTAATTATGTCTCAAACATAGTCCCCATGATGAAGAAACAAGGAACGATTTGAGTATGTTTCAAATATCGGGATATTAACCGTGTTTGTCCCAAAGGAAACTACCCAACCCCATTTATTGACCAAATTGTTGATGACTGTGATGGAAGCAAAAATTTTTCGTTTATGGATGGTTTTTCTGGTTACAATAAAATCAACATACTCCCATCAAACCAACATCATATTGCATTTGTTTTTCCATTGGGAGACGTTTTCCTATCGTAAGCTCCCTTTCGGTTTTAATAACGTTGGTGCAACTTTCTAGAGGGCTATGAATTATGGCTTCCACAACATCAAGCATGTTATAGGACATTTTGTCACATCTGATCAGTGAACCTCCTAGTGGGATCAACCAACATCCTATTTCCCCTTGTCACCATCTTGCACAAAGCCCTAAACATGTTCCCTTTATCCCCCAAAATTTCATCCCCAAACTCCATCATTTGAGCCAATTTTAGGACCAACTCTCCCTGTATGCCTACTAGGGTGCGATCACCTACAAGTTCTCCATTGTGTCATGTGTTGGTCACCAACAGGTTTCTCCCCTTTGCACTTGCATTAGTTCTAGAAATCCGGGACAATGATCAAGATTCTGGAAGCTTCCCCTTCTAGGAGTTTCCAAAAGTTGTTTTAGCTACTTACCTTTAATAAAACATTCAGATTCTATCCTACCCTACTTTGGAGTTTCCACCACTTGTCCTTTGATCTTATCCCTCCATAAAAGGTGGATCTCAAACCCTAGATTCGTAATTGGATAAGAACTCACAACTTACCCTACTTCTCTATATATTTCCAGCCTTCTATGTGGTTGGGTGTTGACTTTTGGAGAGTGATTCTACACTTTTGTTGTTGTTGTGAATGGTAATCATCTCATGCATTTAGGGTGAGTGGAGGTGCATATTGTGACAAGGAAAGGACAAGTCAACAACTTGGAGGATCTATTCTACAAGGTCAACTACTACTTATGGTTGTAATATCCTTCCATTTATATTAATGCAAATAATTCATTGTTTTCCTATATTTGATGTTGTTGTTTCATATATTTCAATACCATGTTGATCTATTGAATGAAGTACCTAGACGATACTACATAGATCTCGTAGTTTCGTGGTTTATGTTATTTGACTATGAAGGTTCTAATTTTGGCATTCAAAGTTGGAATTGGAGCTTCCAAGCTTAAGAAGGAGCCAAGTGTGTGAAGGATTCTAGGTAGGCCTCACTCCGTTAACTATTTACTTTAAGGAAAAGCATTGTGTTCCTTGTCTCTTTGTTGTTCTAGGTTAGCCACCGACCTAAGGGAGATACCTTTGTCTGCAACCGTAATTCTTGTAGAAGAAATTGGTGACTCCATTGGGGAATGGAGTATTTGCTTGGTGGTTTCCTTGTCCATTCTGTTTGATTACCTCGTTGATAAACCTTTTTTGTATCATCCAACAAAGAACTAACCTAGGAAGTCATTTCATTGAGCCTTTTTTGTAATTTTTGTGCCAAAATCCTCTTTCCCAGGCCCAACTCACTCTCTATGTCTTTGGCAGAGCATTGCACCTCACCCTAGCTTACTTTGTACCAACATCACAAAGCACTGGTGCCTCTTCTACACCAGCATTGGCCCCTGTTCTTGCATAATTGTTGCCTTGGTTCTTGAGCCTCTCTTTGGTCAGCCTACTTCTAGTTGAACTTCCTTGAGTCTTGAGTATCTTGTGGTCTCTCTAAAGCCTCCATTTGGTTTGCATTTGTGTTTTTTTCCTTTGGTAAGAATTGGTTTTGATTTTTCTTTTTTCTTATCATTTGTTCATTTCAAACTGATTTTGTTTGATTGTTGACCGCTTAGATGAATTGCTTTTTTAGTCCTCATTTTGAAAAGTTCAATTGTATCAGTAACTGAACATTTGCATATTAGTTTTCTTCATTTCAAAAATTAATCGTGGTGAAAAGAAAAAAAAAATAAATTGGCATTTAGGGTTTTGTTTGTGCATTAGTATAGGAACAGTTGCATCGAAAAGGGAAATTCCATCTTGCATCTTGTTTGCTGCATATTATGTGTTGCATCTCAATTGTTTCTTCCATTCCTTAGCTAGATTTGAAGAAAGATTTGTATTTTCTCATGGTAGATTTGCATTTTAGGATATTCAAGTGACATTCATGGTGAGCCCCAAAACTGAAACATAATCAAAGATAAACAATAAAATTATTGAATCAATCTAAGGAGCATTTGTAACATTAATGCAAACATTTATAGGTCTAGGCTAGAGACGTGTTCTGGCATCATTAAACATAGGAGTTGTCATTGTTTTCCAGCATTGCATCCCGAGGGTGAAATCTCATTCCACGTATGTGAGTGTATAGGATCGTACTCCACGTACCTTCGAGTATATTGGTGGTGCTCCACATACGTGAAGTATATGGGAATGCTCTCATCGAATGGTTACGCATTAGATAGCACTATTACGGGTTGCACTCCCACGTACTGTCTAGTATATTTTGGGACTCCCCTACAGGTTGTTATATATCCATAGGTAATTGAGTCTACCGCCTTGTATACCCTGATACACTAAACATAGCATTTGGGAAGATTGGCTATCGTACATTAAGTCCTGGGTCTGCCAAGGTGTATATTGTAGTTCACGATTCCTCGATAAACCTTTATGCCAAGTTACCCCTTTGTTTTGTTTGTGTCTTTAATTTTTTAAATCAATTAATTGACCATGGAACAACATATTTCCTGTGGAAATACTCCATAGTAGATCTTAGGTTGAGACTAATGGCAATAGTTCCTGAGTCTACCAATCAAGGAAGCCCCTCTGATGGGAATCCTAGTCCTTTTCCTTTTTTTACAAATATTGGTGCTCCTTAAATGGAAACATTGTCCCTTCTCGAATTTACCAATGGTTTACCAATTTGGTTATTTTCAACCCCTATGGTTCCGAATGTCCAAACTACTTCTCAACCGAGTCCTCCTCCACCTGAACAACATCAACCTCATGTTCATCCTAAAGTTGACCCTTTGCCTTCTTCACCTATTTTTTCTTCATCCATTTCTTCCCCTTCGCCTGGTGAAAGTCTTGATTCTAGTAACCAGGAAGATAGGAAGAAGAAGAAAAGGACGAAGAAGAAGAAGCAAACTAAGAAAGGGGAAAACCAAGCAGCCATTACTATGGATGCAGCTAGTATGGAGAAACCTTCCAATCAACCCCGCAAAGTTAAATTCCTTTGCATGTTATGTGCTATAACAATAAAAATTTAGCAATTTTAATTCTTTTTTCAAAAATGTTGAAAGTTGTAGTGTTAATATTAAAAATTGTAATAAACAAGGAAAATTTCTTGATAGCAAGGTCGTCAACATTTTTTGGAAATCTGAGTAAATAAGCAAAGACGTTTGCAGTCATTTTCCAAGTATCAGAAGGACTTAAACTCTACATCACACCATCTCCATTGGAAAGTTCTCTGAACAAGCTTTCCAATGGTATGTGGAAGTCTAAAAATGGACTCCCGGATCAAAATATATCTCATGTTGACATTTAAGGGTTTGAATCCTTTGAGAGGAAGGCATATCGTAGGTTTGGGGCACATCGACGATCGAATATCAAAGCTCCAGAGAAAATCAGAAATCATGCATTAGAGGTCCACGGCATATCAATGATTGGCGAATCGACAAATCGAAGAATGTTGTGATATGAAAATGTTGCGATATACAAAGTTGCGATATGCAATGTTGCAATATACAAATATGTTGATAGTGTTAAAACCACCAGGGAATGCCAATGCAGGTTAACAAAGGATTTCATTGCAAAACCGTTGGTGGATGGGCCTTTTCACTCTCCTTTAGTGGGACGTTTGGTAGCATATGATTAGTTCCGATAAAGCTACGTTGCATTTGATGTCAACATGATGTGGCGGTACAATAGGACACATGGCAGGTAGTTTTGGCGTTTTGAGGGGTCCTAAGGGGGAAAATCTGGGTGACACATGTCATCACTCACAAGGTTCCGCATGGATTGATGACATCATATCGGAGGTTGAGGAAGATCGCAGCTCCAAAGTAAATCCTTTGATTGGAAAGTTCTGATGAGAAGGGCTCCGATATTGGGCTTGGCACATGGTCGTAAGAGTTTAAAGAAACTCGGGCACTAAATCACTTAACAAATAAAAGCCAACCCCTAGCAGTGAACAAAATTACCTATCAACTCAAGGATAGGCGGTAGGTCACAACCCTTAATCCTATGGTGAAGAAATGTGGTAGGGGCTAAAGCAAAATGAGCCAAGGAAAAATTAGTATTTGCATTAAGTTACGTTATGAAGGGCTTCCAATATGGCATTAACCCAATAGCCATTGGCTCGTTTATATAATAAAACAAAGGCCAAAGAAGCAAAGCACAAGGAGCTAAGGAGTATCGGTGAAACAATAAAATGGAAACTTCTCTGATAAAACCATACAGAGAATAGAAGGCATATGAGTCGGCAATTGTTGAATCACAGGAAAAGAGGGATTGGTAGTTTGAAAGGGTAGTTCATAGTTTTTGCGAAAACAAATCCAATCACTCCAAATTCAAAGGTAGAGGGTCAACATTAATGAACTTATTTCCATATTTGAAGGCTAAAGATTTTGAAACAGAATTGAAGAAGAACGAAGGAGAAGTTTTGATGGATTATTGCATAGGGACCTGTTATGCTAGCAAAAATGCTAAAACTACAGTTTAGGGACCTGTTCTCCTTTCAAGGGAGGCAATTGATAATATATTTATTTTTGCCTAAACACAAGAATATTTTCCTATAGTTATTCTATGAAAGACAGAATATTTTTAAGTTTACCTTTTCATACATGAACTTGAAAGATATTTAAAATATCTCAGTTTCTGTAATTATGTGATGACTATTATTTTGAAAATTGTTAAATAAGCATTATATATACAGTTTATGAATATTGAAACGAGATTGGATTTTATTGGAAAAACACTTGTAGTCCAAAATATTTGAGCAATCTTCAATGTATTCACAGTGTTTAATGAGAAGTTAGTAGGAAATTCATGTGTTACTTCTCCCTGTCATTATTTTCTCTGTTATATAATTGTCTTCTTCAATGTCTGAGAATACTAGTTTATGAGATTGGATTTCTTTGATTTTCCTTTCTTAAAATTACCAGTCATTAATATTTGTTATTCTATTTATCTATAAACTTTGTTTTCCTTCAGTGCTCTTTCTTCCAAATCTCCCAAATAGTGAAAAGACTTGTGACTTTCATGCTTTGTACAACCTAGTCATTGGAGATGTGATCTCATTTGTTTAATAACTGGATTCCATGCCTAATGATTTTGAAGATCACCCAACCAATTTATCCCTAGACCTAAATCTGGTCATCTGAACTCAATTGCACAAAACCTTCTACTATAGTGACCATAGGGTAGTTGAGTTTTACGGAGAGATCCCTCTTCAGGTTGAAGGACCAGCTTCAACCTAACAGAGTTTTTGAGGTTACCTTTGAGTTTTTCCCTACAACCAGGGTTTTCTTTGAGTGATAACATTATGTAAGGGTGACCACCTTCTTAGAGATCGTCCTAATATTCCCAATATATTAGAAGTGTGGTCCACAGGCTCACATCGGCCTTTGTCGTCAGCTTCTGGAGATCACGCTAGTGACAAACCCTCAACTAGTGATAGTAAGGTCCATGGGAAAAAGGGTAAATTCAAATTTCCCTATAAGTTATGTGAAGGGATTCATCCTATTCACCTTTGTCCTTATATGGATGAATCTTCAAAAGTGTTGGAAAATATTACAACTTCTCAACCACAAATTCCAGCTGGTTGTTGGAAGCTTTCTCCCAATCCTCCACTAGTTGATGAAGTGACTAATCAAAATATGAATCCAATAAATCCCACTCTCTCTGAATGTGAATCCCATGAGTCTATTCCTAACCAACCATTGGTTGAGAAAATGGTTGACTCGATTCCACCTTCATTTGATCATCATTTTCCTGTAGAGAGTAAGGATCATACCGCTCAAGTTCTTCTTACTTCTTCTAATTCTACCAAACAAGGGGTGACTTCTCCCATCCCTATGAAACAACCTCCAAGGAAACGGGTCATTTCCTTTGATTGGATTCAATTGATAGAACCTTGTCTCCCTTCTTACATGCCTTTTAAGATCATGGTAAAGGCACATAATAAGGACATCCATCACACTTTTATAGATGAGGAAGCTTATGTTAGGATTTTATCCTCCTCTGCTTGGAAAGCTTTGGGTTCCCCATAGCTTGTGTCCATCACTCCACTTTTTTAGCTTTTAATAGAAGAACCAGTCAACCCTTAGGGATCCTTCCTCAGTTTCTTATTACCTTGGGAGGAAAAATGGTATGTATTGATGTTATGATTATCATAAACCCTTTGGACTTCAATTTTCTCTTGGGGAGAGACTATGTTTATGCTATTAATGTTGTTGTATCCACACTCTTTCGAGTGATGTGCTTCCTGCATGATGGACGAATTGTGGCTATTGATCAGCTTTCATTTGTTTGTCATGAATTGTCCACCAATCATCCTACTTCCCTAAGTGTTCCAAATGTGAAAGTGGTATCTTCCTTGCCAATGGTTAATTATGTGGAAACCTATCCCATTCATGTACCTACCATTGAAGATGAGCCTTCCACTGTCTGCTCAACTTCGTTCGATCTAGATATGGTATGTGATATGGTGAATCATTTACTGGGGGCATTGGAATCTAATCTTTCCATTGTATCCTTTGATATATATCCCTTTTAGAGTATTGTTCTTCCATCTAATGACAACCTCTTGGAAGCCATGTGTAGGTTTTAACCCCGTACAGAAATTACCTGCATATGAATTCTAAATCACAGGAAAAATAAAAATGCGAGAGCATAACACATAAAACACATATACACAGAGATTTCCCACTGGATCTCAAAACTGAGACTACCAGCTTGATTTTTCATTATATTCCTTTCAATGTTACAATACATATTTATACATGCCGAAGCATCCAATACCATGGACCGAAAACCATCGCATCGAAAACCATGGACTGAAAACCATAGGTAGGTTCGCCCAACCTAATATAGGGTCCAAAAAAAAAATTCTCGGGGCGCTGCCCCGAACCCCGTAGAAGGGGGCTACCTGCCCCCCTCTAACCCCCTGATTCACTACGTAGGTTAGTCGTGGAAAGAATATAACACAACCCAAAAATGGTGGGTAGTTCTTGGGCCACCAAGGTGGTCTAGCGGGACTGGTCCCAATGGTCAGCTCAGTTGGCCGACCGATTATCAAGGTAGGGCAGTAAGGCGATGTATTTTTTAATTGTTATGGTTTATAAAATTAATTATCATTTATCGTTTTCGTTGTTAATTTAAGTTATTATTTTATGTGATTTACTTATTTATATGTGTCTTTTTTTTTAAAGAAAATGGCATCAAATAAGATTTTTGTGAATCTTTCTAGACCAAAGACTCTTAAAAGCGGATCTTCAAAAAGCATTGGTGAATGGACCCCACCTGAGTTGATGGATACAAATCTTTCAAGTGCCTCAAACGATAAGAAGATGATTTCATACTGGAAGAAATCAAAAGAAGTGAAACTTCCATCAAAAGTTTGGTATGTGAAAGAAAGAGAAAGCCAAAATTTGCAGATATATCTATATTTTTATATACCTAATGATAATGGAATTTATGAGATAATAGGAAAGGTCATAGACGTGTGTTCGGTACCGGATAGTGAAGTTGTTTACATACTTACAAAACCGCCCAAGTCACACGAAAGGATTAAATACCAGTTATCATATCCATTGTATGACATGAGAGAGGTATCTACAAAGTTGTATAAACAGATCGTAAATGAGATGACACAAAATATCGTAAGTGTTGTTATAAATATTTGTGTTTTGCGTTCTTGTAATCGTCTCGCTATATTTTTATAACTTTGTTTTTATTGACATATGATATTTTGTTTTGTAGAATTTTGTTAAAAGTTGTTCAATTAGGTTGGGAGGCATTCATTTCACAGAGCATGATATTATGAAAGTTGTCAGCAGTTTCTACTCAGTATCAGAAGAAGATATGACAAACAAGAAAAATGTAGTAATTCATGATGCTATAAAGCTACATCCAAGGGATTAAAAAAAAGCCTCTAGTGGATAAATCTAGCAAAGGTAGACAAGTTACTTTTGAATATGAGGAAGTTGAATCTGGCAGTGAAGAATATGTTGTTGTTACTGAGGATGACATTGGAACTGAAAAGAGTTGTAAAAGACCAAAAGTAACAATGCCCAAGAATAAATCTGTTCCAGTTAATGATGAGAATGTTATGAGTAAGAAACGTAAAGTTCAACATTTTGAAGTAGTTATTACCAATAGTGAAGAACCTAGTGAAACTTCAAAAGAAAGTAGAGAAATCATTACACCAAGAGCTGATTTAAAGGATGGTATTATCAAAACAAAACAAAATGCCATTCGACAGAACTTAATAAAGAGAAACTTAATTGAGGGTGGTTGTACACTTCATCTTAATGTCATACAAATTTATAAGGCAAGTGAAGGACAATGTAAATATCAAATCAGAAAGCCACACCAACTGCATGCTCACAACTTGAAGACATTGATGAGGTACAATCCATATGCTCATGTGGTTAATTATGTGCTTCTTGTTGATCTAGCTCAAGTTCCCAACAAAAAAGAATTTGATAAGTCAAAATGTTTTGAATACAATTATTATGTGCTTGGGGGGAACCATTATGCAGAAGCTCAAAACCAATTAATGGAGGAATATCCCAATAACCCACATTTTGAAACAATGAAATGTATCATTTATGTTGGTTTATCAGATACAGAAGCAATGTTAGTGGCATGGGATCATAATTCAGATAATGAATATAGGATCTCTACGACTCTTATCCAAAGGGTTAGATTTATTCATAGTAAATTTGAAGAAAAATGTGGTGGGGATAAGCTAAACGTTATTGTATATTTTTGAAAGGAATGTTGTATGAAAATAGGCTATCAAATTGAAGAGATAATCAATTCAAAAGGCGGCAAAGTTAGTGATTTATTCAGAAGTGCTGATAACATTTTCTAGTTGGAATTTAGAACTCGAGAGATATGGCAATTGATTAATGAGATTTTTAGCATGTGGGAGAACATTGGCATTAAAAATGAGAAGTTCAAAAGGTCTAAACCATTGATATGTATCAACAATAAATCAAGTCCTGAAATGAAGTAGCTTCCAGAGGATATGACTATCACACCTTGGAGAGCATTGCAAGGAGTGAAGGATGAAAAATTGTCAAAGCAATATTATCTAGTGTGAGGTCAGGGGAATTATCATTGGAGGAAATGTCTGAGGAATTTCAAAAGTAAGTTTGTTGAATTATTTTTATTTCTTTCTAGATTATAATTTTCTTTTAAATATAACATATTTTTCTTGGTATTATTTGTTATACATATCATTATGTTAATTTTTTTTACTTTATCTATGCAATCACAAAGTTTACATGAAAATTCAAGAACAAATGGTTAAATTGTTGAATGAAGATGTTTGGATGAGTTGTATGCAACTATCAGATTCAAGTTCTACATCAACATATATATATATATATATATATATATATATATATATAATATATATATATAATTATATATATATATATATATATATATATATAAATATATACTTGCATTTAAAATGTATGTTGATTTACACATTCATTTTTATTCATCTGTATACTATTTTTAATTTATAACTTACACATATATTTGTTTATTTTATAAAAGATGAAGAAGGATGCAAATGGAGCACTAGATAGTTTGAGAACCTTTATTGAAAAAATTAAGATGGAAAGACTGAAGAAGCGACGTCTTAAGAATGTTGAACTTGATCCAACTCTTACTCATTTCATTTGGAATGGGCTTGACACTATTCAATATCAAGTAATACAAGGTGAGTGTAAAGACATTGCTAAACTCATACCTAAAGGGGATTATGCCCTAGTTATTGCAGATATTCCCCATGGTTTCAATATTCCAAACATTGACTATGATAGTGACCCTTACTTATCAAGCTCTTAGTAAAGTGGTTGCGGGATTTATAGAAGTCATGTCATCACCATTATGGAGATTTGTGACATTTCATTCAGACACACAATTGGCAATTTTATTGTCAAACTTCAAGGGAAAAACAAATTCAAGGATGTAGCTTACATGGTAAGAAATTTCAAATATATATTTGATTAATGTTAAAAAATCATTTATGTATAAGTTAATTGAATTTTTACTATTTCATGTTACAGGCAAAAGTCAAATCTTCTTAAGCGTGAAGATCAACCATTTATAAATGATTGTGAGTCCATCCATATTGATATTTGGGCAAAAGATGTTAGCTATATGTCTATGATTGTTAATTGGGTAGATGGAAATAGTCATAGCCAAATACTAACTTATGATGTTGTTGTGAGAAAATTAACATATGAAGACAAAGAACCAATAGGATAGATAGTTAACATTTATCAAGAACCACAGTTATTGATTAACTATCTTATAGACATATGTTCAAATGATGGAGATTGGGTTCTGGATTTATTTTCTGGCTCGGGTAAGTTTTATTATATGGAATTGAATTTCAATATGTTATTTCTTAATTTATATGTCATTGTACTAATTTACTTCATTATTTCTTTTGTTCTTGATAATTAGGTACAACACTAGCATGTTGCCTTGAAAAAAAAAAAAAATGCATTGCCATTGAAAAATATCCAATACAGTGCAATTCTATTCAGCAAAGAATTAATGCTCTTCAATTTCTTCTAGATGCAATGTAAGAAATTCGGTTGAAGAAAGGGGACTTGAGTGAATCACTTGTGGAAAAAAAGGCAAAGGAACCCCAACCACAATTACATGAAATGATTGGAAAGGCATACATTGGGATATTCACAGACATCAAAGATCCATTAGAAGAGGAAAATGAAGAAGAAAATATTGTGGAAGAAGACAATGATGAAACTCTAGAGGGCAAAGTGTTTGGATTACATGACATTGTTGATTAAAAATAAGTTATGCTTGGAAATCAGGTTCATTTTTTTCTAACTATTAATTAGTTATACTTGTAATGTTTTGGCTTTGACATTTTATGAGAAGAATAAGCACTCAATTAAGGTTGTTATAATTTCAATATTCGTATTATGTGATTTTCACATTAATTTTTATGTTAATCACTATTTTTTGAAAAAAACAGTGATTATCATTATCTTTTTGACATGAAATCATATATATATGATATATTATATATATATATATATATATATATATTATATATATATATATATATAATATATATAACCATTTTTAGTCAAAATTTTCCTATAAAAATTGTGATTTTGACATGTCATTTCTAGCAAAAAATTACAAAAATTATCAAAATGGGTAGTTTTTTTTACTTATATTTATGTTGAAAATGGTTATTTTTATGTCAATTGTTAGAAATTATTGGATTGAAAAATTAATTAACGATGTATAAATATGTAGAATATCAAATATTTTAAAATATCGACTTTCTTCTTTAAATATGCAAAACAATAAAAACCTCACTACAAAAAATAAAAATAAAATAAAAACAAGAAAATATGAAGAAGAAGACCACTTTAGAAATTATTAAATTTAAAAAATAATTATTTGCATTTCATACATTAGAAAATTTAAAGTCAAAAAATAGGTCTTTTAAAAAAAGGGCCTGATGCACAACTACCACTTTTTTAAATCAGCATGAAAATCACTACCATTCTAAAATGTAATGTAGATAAAAAATTTAAAGTGCCAAAAACTATGCCTTAAAAAAATATGTGTGTTTTGCATCACCCATTTTCAAAATCGGGTCACTTTTTTGCTATCTCTACGAAACAGGTAACAGTATTAGTTCCCGTTTCAAAGTTTACATTGTTCATTCCAATCAACACATCATAGGATCCTAGGGGTAACATGTTTAAATACACTCTAATTTATTGTCTTGTTATTTCAACAGGGTAGTTCCCTATCTTGGCAGCCACCATTCTTTTGGCTCCATTTGCCAATTTCACTAACGAATGGTTTTTGAATTTAATCATTTGAAAATGACATAATTCAACAATTTTCAGACTCACATGGCTCAAACTTGCACCTAGATCAATTAAAATAGAAACATAAATTAGATATTTTACCTTGACATTCTATTATTGTAGGTTTATATTCATCATGATTATCGTCTAAGGATGCATTAATCTTTGGTATGTTATTTGCCACCTCATCGACTGTAGAAACTTCATGTATGTTGGAAGCTTGTTCTATCCATACACAATGTGGGAAATGTTTTTAATAATGGGGCTCCCCTCATCCCCAGCCTTGCAAAGGAGGTTTTTTCGATTGACTGGCTTTTGGTTTACTTGCTACTTCTGTTTGGCTTGTTTTAGTTTGAAATCCAAATTTCTGTTGATTCTTTCTTGAAAACTTGATCTGTTGTTTTCAGTACACATTTTCTCCACCAACAAATTTTGCATTTTTATCATTTAGAAAACTCTTCAGTCCCTTCTTGTTTAACCCACTTCTACCACCTTCTCCCTTTTGCTTCATTTGTTGATAGAAATTCGGGTTTTTCAAATTCCCTCATTTATTATTTTTAGATTGTCAAATTCCATCTTCTCCTTCATGAAGATAGGCAAACTACTGATGAAACACTACACTTTATATTTCCCCTCCAAAATGTATGGAACATACCTTATTAAGGGCATAAACTTATTTAAAAACTCCTCCATAGTCAACTGACCTAGTCTTAAATTGTGAAACTCATTTTCTTTTTCATTGTAAAATCATTCGGTTAAGTATTTATCCTTAAAATGTTTTTGAAAGTCGTGCCAACTTATCTCTTGTTCCTCAATTCCCCAAGACATTTTGATTTCTTCCCACCATAGGGTGGATTTACCTTGCAATTGATAAGTTTCCAACCTACCCATTAAATTATTATCATATTCATAAATTTGAAAATAATTATTCATGTTAATCAACCAAGCCTCAGCTGCCTCTTCGGCTTCACCATAAAATGGTAGGGTTTTTATCTTTTTAAACTCTCCATGAAGTTCAATGTTCTATCTCTTGGCCTCTTTGTCACCAGAAGCATTAAAAGACCTTCCTTCATCATCATTTTCTCCTCCTTCAGATTCTTCATTACCCTCCCTTTATCGAAATACTTCAGTTCTGTTCCCATTATCAACATTCGGGTTTGGCTCCCATTGATTCTATCTATCCAAAAATATTTTCAATATTCTTTCTTGTTCTTGCCCCTCTTTCAGTATCCAATATTAATTTAGTCATTTGAGCTCACAGTTGTTGAATTGTTTCCAACAACGATACATCATCTTTCCCATATTCCTCTCCCAATTGCACCCGCATCTCAGGATTAATTTTGTTATAGGGTGCACCTAGTCATGTTAGTGGTCTTGTTCCTCTCTACATCTTGTCTCTTACTCTGTGCACATTAACATATTGGTTACTCTTTAGTTACCTTATAAGGCCATAGTTTTGAATCTAGGCTATGATACCACTTGTCACAAGCATTATGTTGACCCCCAAAAAAAAAAATCTATCTAACCAAATAACATTACTCAAATTGGTTTTACTATGAGTAGCATTGAGTGGAGGTTGTCCATTATTTAGTTGTATGCTATGTTACCCCTTTATTAATTAAAAATTAACAAAAAGGGGAGTATATGAATATCGTTTTCATTATGGTGAAGAAATAATATTTATTAAATGCATACCCTACAGGCCCTATACAATTCATGTAACTATGGTGCACAATTCCACTGGTTGATTGTGATGTTTTTAATATTTGGTTCAGATATTTTGATTATTGATGTACTTTGTATTAACTGCATCACCAACCACTGGAAATCTTGCTTCTCACTGGTTGTCCACTTGTGTAACTTTTGATCTAATGGTGGAGGTGTGGAGAGTAAAATTTTGGTAACCAACTTGTTCCCAAGCTGCAGGGACAGTCATTCATTTTGCTTGTTATCACATTAACTCTATTTTTAAAAAAATTTAGAAAATGGTGACAGTTTCAGTGTCAACATTTTAGTTGTAATAAATAGTGAAATCATCGATAGTAGGGCTACCAGTGCTTTAATGTTCCTATAATGTTTTCTGAATAAATTCGCTGACAACAGACTTGTCAACATTTTCGATAAAATTGGTGAGTTAAAACTATGTTTTTCCTATACATAACAATAATTTTGGGCACGCTCTACAAAGAAATGAGAACAAATTGTACGGAACCGAAAGAGTTTTTTTTTCCAAAACGGGCTGATTTAAAAAAAAAAAACCACTCTCGATTTTTGAATAGGCGTTACGGTTTGAAATATTCGAACGGATATTTGAAAGGTTCTTTTTCATAATTTTGCAATCCTATTTTAGTAATCATATTCCAAACAAAGGAGAATGAATATTTCAAAACTGAAAGAGGTTTTTTTCCTTAATGGACCCATTTAGAAAATCTTCTCTTGGTTTTCTAATAATTATTTTCGAAGGGATCACTGAACCCTATTTTTCAAGATTTATTGAGGGAAAAGCTCATGGAAAATTTTTGACTTGGATGCCATTTCACCAAATTTGACTTGTTGATCCTTATCTCTGGCCATGAATCCAACAATAACATTTTCTTTAAACATAGTTATGATTAGAAAGATTTATATGCATGTATTTGATATGTATGCTGTGATTATTTGAATTTTGTAATTAAAGATTTACTAAGGTTTTAAGTTAGTTTGTCTTTTCTGTAAAGATAGGGATTGTGTAATGAAGAGAGGTTGAATTTTACTAAAACCATTGCATTCTTGTATATTTGAGTAGTCTTAAATATATTACATTTTTTATGAGAATTTTATAGGAAATTCATGCGTTGCAGTTCCCTGTCAGTTTTTGCTTTGCTTAAAAAAAACTTTTCTTAATGTCTGGAAATTTCAGTCTATGAGATATGGATTAATTTATGCTCCTTCTCATAATTCAAAACCATCAGTATATTTTACTTCAATCAGCTATAATTTTCTCTCACTTTAGTTCTTTTCTTCCAAACTCTCAATTTCTCGAAGGATTCGTTGCTATCATCATCATCATGATGATGATGGTTAACATCCACTGAGACCAAATTGGTCTATTGGACCTATAATTTTCTTAGTTTTTAATTGTCTGGCTCCTCGTCTTTCTTGGCGAGATTGGTGTTGTAGCTTTCTTTTTTTTCTCTAGAGTCTTCCAACTTTCTTTATCGTGCATCTCCTTCATCTCTTTTGCTTCTTGGGACATTGGTTTCTTAGCTTCGCGATCTATTGTGTTTGTCCTTTTGAAGATAGTCAGAGAAAAAGTTTGGTCTAGGAGATCTGATTTGCTGTTAAATGAAGATTTATTTTGTGCAGTATTCAAATCCTCATAATTGTCGAGTTCACTCTTTTGTTGTTGGGTAGGGTTTTCCCCTACTTTTTGTATCCTGCTCATTACATCTGTAGAATCATTTGTTAAAATTGGACTCCGTGCCTAATTGTGTGTTTTTGATACAACCCAACCAAATTTTCATCATACAAACTAAATTTGGCCATAGAACTCAATTGAAAACCCTACTACCACAATGACTTAGAGTAGTTGAGTTTTAGGGAGAGATCCCTCTCCAGGTTGAAGAACCAGCTTTTAACTTAAAAGAGGTTTGAGGTTACCTTGGAGGTTTTCCAGGAGCCGAGTTTCTTATAAGATATAACATTTTGGTGTCGTTACTAGGGAAGGAAAGGAATATTTTCTCCCCAGACAATTTTATTGTTGAAGATCAAATCTCTAAGGGAAAACAAATATTTGTATATCAGTTTGGCTGCAAGGTGTTTGCTCTAGCGACTCCATTTTCAAGAATATAGAGTTAGAAGCTTCCATGTGGACTCCATTGTCAGAAGCATTCATAGCTCAGATGATCCAATGGTTATTTTACTAGGCCAATGTAGAATTCAGACTCTCCTACTATTGTTTCATGGTATGCAAGTTTAGATTTTACAATTATTCCTGGTTTTCATAATTATCTACTCAAAGATGAATATTTTTTGAGAAATGCACCAAAATTTAGTGGTGATGATTTGAGCCTAACTTTGAAACATATTGAAAATCTTCGTGACTTTAATGATCTTCTTAACGTCAAGTGTGATGATGTATACATGAGATTGTTTTATGATTCGTTCTAAGGGAAGGGAAAAAATTGGATTGAATGTTTGTCTGCGAAGTCCATAACATCTATAACAAGCATTTGGGTTATCTTCTTGGAAATATGGATGGAGAAAGAAGCATCTATAGTAGATCATGTTTCCATTCAAGGTTTTAGAGAATGGAATGATGGGTATACTGATAGTGAAGTGGATAAAAAAATTCTGCATTTTTTTCTTGTTATTTAAAATCGTGCAAATGTAGCTCAGATGAAAAGATTCATTTCTTACAAGAGTATTCCAAGGAAATTTAGATAGAGCTTGTAATATTAGAGGATCAACAAATTTTTCCATATCAAGATCATTCTTTTGGAATTTCTTCTCAACAAAAACGAAAATACATATTGCTTCCCTCTATTATTGAGAGTGGGGAATTTTCAGTTTTGGATTAGAAATTTGAAATAGAAAACATGCATGAAAAGTTTAGCCATGATTATCAGTTCATTCATTACCTTAGGGTCACCAAATAGATCATCATTTTTATGATACCCTAGTTGACTACATGGAGGGTTTTTTGAGATTGAATGTTCAACCATTTTTTCACTATGGATATGTTGTAGTGAAAACACAACAACCCCATTATATTTTATCACAATAAGCATGGGGATCCTTTTGCATCTATTTTGAATTTGAGTGTGATTACTTCTTTCAGCCTAAATTTCTTTTAGTTAAAACTTGTTTTAACTTTTCTCTTAATTTTCAAATTTAGCTTTTTCTCTTAATTTTCAAATTTAGCTTTAGTTTTATTATTTTGACTTTTAAATCGAATAAAATATTCATTTTCCAAACTATATAAACATGCCTTTTGTTTTTTTCCAATTAATAAAATAACCCCTACACCAAGATGTGTACATAGCCTTTAAGCCTTAACCATTTAACAATGTGGCACATATATTAATATAATCGGAGCTTTTGGGTGTCGACTCTTTGATATCAGAAGAATCCTTTTAGAATCCTCGATATTCAAAGTATGAGCTATATCATATGGCATATTGTTAAGTGGTATAATTATTTTATGTCTCACAAACATAATATAATAGTGGCTTTAACCTTTAAATATCCCAGGGCGGGACAAAGTAGAACATGCATTCGAGGTTGGAGTCATCGGAGTTATACTTTGTAATTTATTATGGAGTTGTCTATAATGCGACTTTTTGGAGATTCCGGTGACGGAATCCGGCGGAAGAAATGAGGTTAAATCTTGATTTTTAGCAGTTAAAATGGTTTTTTAACTGCATATTTGGATTCAGCGCCCTGGAAAAAACCCCTGGGAGCCATTGATTGTGCAGAAACTAGCTATCAAACATGGGATTCCAATGAATTGCTGCCGGATTTTGGCCGGAAAAATCCGCCGGAAAGGCTTTCAAAAAGTCGCGTTATAGACTACTGCATTTATTATATCCAAAGTTCGTGACTCTTTGAAATAACACATATGATATTCGAAATAAAACACATATTAAAATTATATCATAGAAATGGTCCTAAGAAACGGTATCATATTGTAAGTAAATTTGTATATAAAATAATGTTATTAACATTGACCCTTTTGACATTATAAATTATTCTTTTATAACATTAATTTATAGTTAATTTTAATCTTCAAATTAGAATTAGAATTATTAACCTTATTCTTTTTACATAGATTGAAATTTTATTATTAAAACATTAGTCTTACTTTATATTATAATTTAATAAATAGTATTAGTATTAAAGTTAGTTGTATTATTAAATACATTTATGATAAAGCATTTAGAATATGTAGATAATTGTATATATTTTATTGAATTAAAATAGGTATTTAATGTCATTAAATTATATCTTAGTATTTAGTGATAGAATAGTTTAGTATTACATTTGTTTACAATTGTTTCTTATATTTAATATAGGATTTATATTAGCATAATAATATAGATCTAATATAGTTAATATGGTATTATAGATTAACATAACCTTATTTAGGTAATATTAACATAGACATAATTTGTATTGAATTAGATTAATGACTAATATAACTTTAGTATTAGGATAACATTAACATAGTTTTACTTTAGGATAAACAACTAATATTAACCTAACTTAATATTGGGCTTAGATTAACATTAATATCAGAAGAAGTATTAACACCTAATTATCTTAGTATCATATAATATTAACGCTTAATACTAACTTAATATGATAGAGGTTATTCACATTAGAGTAAGTTAGGTTAACTTTAAGACATAACTTAGTTGTGGCTTGGCTGAGCCCCAGATTAGCTTAAGGATCACTTTATTGCCTGAGCTCAGCAAGAGGGTTGATGCGATGTCTCTTCTCTATTGGTAAGAAAATGTACACTTTAAGCCAGCAAAGATAGAGAGAAGGTAATTGGAGCTAGTTTAACGAGTTGGAACCACCATTCCAAATGGAAAAGGAGCTTCTTTAAGTTCCCGACTTGGTGGTTTTCCCCCAATTTTGAGGAAAAGAATTTCGAGCCTTCAACAGGATACAAAGTACATCATGAGTTTCCTTCACCACTATACTTTCCAGATTTAATTTTGTTGAAGCACAACAAAATGTCACATTATTTGAGCAGCTACTGCATTGGTTGCATTGACATTTTTGTATTATTTGATTGATTAGTTATTTCAGTTGGTTAGAATACAAACAATGTACACAAATAAGCTCACAAGATGAAGCATCCTTTCATTTTGGAATTTCAGTTTTTAGTTTTCAGCAATTGGTGTTCAGGTTGAAACCAAAGTTCGAGTGTGGATTCGATTGTAATAAACAATTTCCAACTTTCACATTGCAGTATAGTTTTTAGTTTGTAGTTTCAGTATGGACTTCAGTGTGGTATTATTTACAGGTTACAGGTTACTAGTTGGGAGATTCCTACTGGATCAGGCCTCTAGTCTATGAGGTTCTTGCTGCCAAATATGATCAACAACATCCTTGTGAAGCCAATTGGTATCACGTTAACTTTGTTTAAAAAAAAAATCAGAAAATGCTGACAGTTTTAGTGTCCGCATTTTAGTTGTAATAAACAGGGAAATCATTGATAGTAGGGTTATCAGTTCTCTAATGTTCCAATATTTTTTTCCAAAAGAAATCCGGGCTTATCAACATTTTCGATAAAATTGGCCACTTAAAACTTTGTTTTTCCTATACAACACAGTAATTTCGGGCACGCTTTCTAGACAAATTAGAACGTGTTTTATGAAACTGAAAATGTTTTTTGTCCAAAACATAACCATTTTGAAAAACCTCTCTCAATTTTCTAACAAGTGTTACAGTTTGATTTTTTTTTTTTTTTTCCAGGATTTTTCAATCATGTTTCAGAAATTGTTTTCAAAACCATATCCTGAAAAAATTAGTATAACAAAAAGAGATTTTTTTCCTTAACAAACCCATTTAGAAAAACCTCTCTCGGTTTTCTAACTACTATCTTGGTTTTGTATTTTCAAAGGGATCCCTCGACCCTATTTTTCAGGATTTTGTGAGGAAAACGCTCATGGACAATTGTTGACTAGGATGTCATCTCACCAAATTCGACTTGTTGATCCTTATCTCCAGCCATGAATCCAACAACAACATGATATTTATATGAAGATAATATTAGAAATTTTTATATGCATGTATCTGAGATGCACATTGTGATTATTTAGACTTTGTAATTAAATCTTTGCTCCAAAACTAGTTTTTAGTTAGTTTGTCTTTTCTATAAAGACAGGGACTATGTAATTGAGAGAGGTTGGATTTTACTAAAAACATTTGCGTTCTTGTATATTTGAGAAGTCTTAAATATATTATAGTTTTTATGAGCATTATATAGGAAATTTATGTGTTGTAGTTCCCTGTCAGTTTTCTCTTTATTTATAAAAACGTTTCTTCATGTCTACAAATTTCAGTGTATGAGATCTGGATTCATTTATGCTCTTTCTCATAATTTTCATCCATTAGTATTTGTTACCTCAATCAGCTATAATTTTGTCTCACTTCAGTTCTGTTGTTCCAAACTCTCAATTTGTCAAAGGATATTTTGTTATCATCCTTTTCTATCTTTCTCTTCAGATTTGTAGCATCATTTGTTAAAAATGGACTCCATGCCCAATGGTGTGTTTTAGATACATCCCAACCAAATTTGTATCATACAAACTAAATCTGGCCATAGAACTCAATTGTAAAACCTACTGCTACAGTGACCTAGAGTAGTTGAGTTTTAGGGAGAGATCCCTCTCCAGGTTGAAGGGTCAACTTTCAACCTAAAAGAGGTTTGAGGTTACCTTGGAGGTTTTCCTGCAACTAGGTTTCCTATAAGAGATAAAACTATCATTCCACTAGGGTTTTGTCTTTGCAATCGACTACCATGATGTGGGCGTTTCACCCTAATCCTACATCTATTTACTTATAGGTAACCTTCAAAGTTACAGGAATTACGAATGTTACTTTGTGTTTCCATATTGTTTTGATTCCTTCTAAGGTTTAATATCTCATTGTTCACTTGGCCTGTATAAATATTCTTAGGTTTGATGGGTAATCTGCTACTAGTGAGGAGCGAAACCTAGTTGAGGCACTTCTCCAGGTATGAGAAGTACTGCAATTTCCTTCCATGGGAAATTTACACTATTACATATTTGTTGGTCCTCAACTATAAGTTCTGTCATTACAGGGTTCGAATTCCAACACGAAATATTGGGCTACCATGCAGGTAAAAACACCAAGTTGCACACAACTAATCACCTTTATGGTTAGTTTTTCCCACTAGAACTTGTGGGTTTGATTTTAACTATTCTTCAGTTTTTGCAGGTTGGATTCCTTGTTGAATTTATTTCTCCCAACAAAAATCTCTTGGCTAGGTATGCACTTTGAATCTTAGGTCTCCTTTCTTCTTCCAATTTCTTTCATTCCCTTCCGGACATGAACTAGGGTTTTCAGGGTTTCCTTCCCCCAAACCTGTGGTTTTATTGGGGTTTCCCTTCAAATGGATTTTAGGAACCCTTTTGGTTGAATTTCGTTTTAGTTTAGCATGGATAATGTGTTACTGTGTTGTAACGACCAATTGCATGCTTTCTATTGATCGACTATGGTTGTAAAATAATAATTTATTTGTTTGTAGCTTGACACACAACTGTCGATGTTGTCTATTTTTCTTATTGTTGTAATTTTAAGTCTTGGGTCTATAATTATGACTTACATAGGGTTTTTTCTTTTCTTGTAAAGTTTTTGTCCCCGATTGGATAGTTTCAAAGACCTCAGTACTGGTTATGATATTAAGGTTTAAATGATATATAGATATTTTTTACTATCTCTTTGTATTGCTTTAGTTGAAGCTCTTAAATTGGATTAATACTATATAGATGAAAAATAGTTTGTTTTGTTGTTTCTTTTTTCCTAGAGTTGAAGTGGTAATTGTAGTAGCAAGAATTTTATTTCTCATAAAATTTATTGTAATATATGTTGAATGTATTTTGTGGTCCTCACAATAGAGTATTTTAATTTGGTTTGAAACGACTTGATATTTTTTCTAATGTAACCTAGTTACAATAACCTTTGGTTATTTTTATACATGTGTGATTGAGTTAACATTTTAGTATTCATTTAATGGTGTTATTTCCGGTTATTATTTCTTATTCCTCTCTTTTGACAACACCCAGTGGTCGGAGGGACCTGAGTTTTCCGAGACTTGCCCACCACCCTAGGGTGTTTAGCTAGGTATCTTTTGTCTAGTTTCTAGACTGTTCTTCGACCAACTTTAGTTGTTGGTATGAGGCTTAACCGGAGCCCACACCGACCACACCCTTCCATACTTCTATACATTCTTTATGACCTAATCATCTCTCTCTGAGGTTCTCCATCTTTCCTCACGCACCCATAATAGGGAATATATTTATTTATTTATTTTTTAAAGAAATTCCAGAGAAATTTTCCTACCATAATTGACAATATTTAACTCTTTTCTTTTTGTATTAAAAACCCTCAATTATTTCAATACCATAATTTAACATAATTTCTTCTATGCCTGTAACAATGCCAACTGCCGCAAGAAATTCCATTCCTCATTCTTGCACACAAGTTTCTGTAAAGAAATAAAATCCCCTTTCTTGCTAACTGTCGCAAGAAATTCCATTCCTCATTCTTGCACACAAGCTTCGGTAAAGAAATAAAATTCCCTTTCTTATTATAACACAGAGGTTTCTGTAAAGAAATAAAATTCCTTTTTCTTATTTTAACACAAAGGTTTATCTAAATGGAACAACGTTCATTTCTCATTATAACGCATAGGTTTTCTATAAAATAAACCAAGAAATAAGTTAAGCATGACAAATGTACTTATGTGTCCTTATCCAATCTGTCGAGAAGATCAATTAGGAAGAACCGTTCCACCCAACCACAAGACTGACAATGATGTTTAGTCTCCCCCAAAGCTTTCTCCCCGCTAGACAGTTATGGAAACCAAAATATTTGAGATAGTTTGTTCTTGAACCTCAAGACTACACCAGTCCAATCCATAACTCTCTACTCAAGGATATTTATGATTTTTCCACTCGCTCTATGTCCAAGTCAAGAATGCCTTAGCTTGGCAATGTCATGCCAACCTTCACAACGTCCTATGCAAGTTACACATTTTCCTATATTTCTTTCTCTCAATCCCCCTTCTTTCATCTGCCATCCTTGGATCTTCTTCCCACATAAATGGAGTAACTGTCTCTAAGTGTATAGGAGGTTTGAAATTTCATTTTTTATTTTTATTTTAGGTCGTTCCCATGACTTCCAAAACATACCCTCCTCATTCATTTCCAAATTAAAATTGTATTTCTATCATAAAAGTTTACTAGACCTTTTTCACTAGGCTATGAGTTATTAAGTCTTGTAAAGCAAAAGTAGCTAGCACTAAAACAGATATTTACAACTCGGGTGTTACATAGAAGTAGAAAACAAATATTCACAACAACTGGGGATCTCTTAGCCTAGTATGAGGAGGAGATATTCTCACATAACATTATATTTAAAAATATAAGATAATACTTACAATAACAAATTAATAATTAATAATAACAAAAAATATCAATGTCCTCCATAAACAAAATACTTCAACTTCCACTTTAATTTTACTATGAAGTGGACATGTAACATTTTAAATATTAATCTCACACACACATATATCATTTTATTAATTAAAATTTTTTAATATA
>APFE030076239.1:84162-96485 GCA_000404065.3 Pinus taeda | reverse complement strand
AGTGTGCAATAATATTTTATGTCAACTATGTATATATCATATAAAACAAAAGAAAAAGAAATACACACACACACACACACACACATATATATAGCTTTAAAAAAAGTCAATATAAATTTCATATATATAGAGAGAGAAAACATTTCATTAGTAAGTTCTTTAGGGAGATTTTGCCATACATCAAATTTGTGAAGGAGAGTTGCATTCTCTTAAGTGTGGAGTTACTATTTTATTCCAAGAGAGAGGTTTGATTTGCCAATTCAAAGATTTTCAATTTAATTGACTTTTTCCATGAGACATGAGAATTCATTTTTATTAATCTATTAAAGGTGAATGACTTTAGACTATTTTAATAATAATAATAATAATAATAATAGTAAGGATAAAATATTGATTCTCGACTTGTATAATAGTGATTTATTTGATTTTAAAGTGTATTCCATATGTTCATATCATCATTGATCATTTAAATATGACTTTCTATTTTTTTAAAGTAACCTCCAAATTGAGACATGACTTACCATTTTTGGAAATGCATATTAGAATTGTCAAAAATGAATTATTATTATAGGTGGTTCAAATATAACTGAAATGTATGATTTCTTCTAGGAGAAATTCATCCTTGACCTATCAAATTTTAACACTCCCTCTCATCTAGGGAGGAATTTCTATTTGCATCAAAGATCTATACTTCCTTTGATCTATTTTATTCATCTTGATTTAACTTTGCTCTGTAACATTTGTAACAATGAAGTTATAATCTAAAAAACAAATATCCACTTGACAATTTGGAAAGGAAAGTATCATCACATGTCACCTAGACAAGGATTACACTCAACCAATTTTCATCTTAAAAATTAAGTGATAGAACACAAGAATCACATAGACAAGATTCAAACAAGCCACTGAGAAAAAATAATCAAACACAACCAATTTTAATTAAATGTCAAGTGGTGGAACACCTTCATCCTAGACACATCTCACTTCACCCATCAGCTAGATAGGTGGCTCTTCCCATGTCCAAGACTATGGGTTGGATGCATGTTGAGCCCTACTCTTGTGACACACACTACACAAGAGGTACCTCATCCTCAGGAGATTTTGGACATCATTCCCTAATATTGTGAGCTCTTACAGGGGGGAAGGAAGCTTGGTTTTCTCGATCAGCTTTGTCCACATTGCGAAATTTTCATGCCCATAAGTCGAGGATGATCTCTAACAATCAAAAACTTTCCTTTCGATAAAGGCTTCAAAAGAATGTCAACTATCTAATCATCAATGGATATGTGATGGAGTCTTATAGCTCCTCTTTGCACCATATCCCAGATATAGTGATACTTGATCTCAATATGCTTGGACTTGTCATGGAACACAGGATTTTCTGCAATACGAAACCCACTCTTATTGTCAAAATATATAAGTGTTGTGTCTGGAACTTTCTCAAATTGCTCCCCAAAAAGCGTTCTTAAACAAACTGCCACAAAACTAGTCATGCTAGCAACAATGTACTTAACTTCATCTATACTCAGTGAAATAGACTTCTACTTTTTTCTCATCCAAGAGATCATTGTACATCCTGTTAGGGTCCTATAATTCAAAGAATCAAATGATGGTTGGCTATTATCTTTGAGTTGATATAAATTGTAAATAATATTATATTCTGCAAATGATTTACACAAACAAAAATTATGATGAAAAAGGGGATAAAAAATGTATATGAGAAAAGAAAAATAGAATAAAAAGAGAAAAGACAAGAATGAAAAATCCCTAAAAGCGAAAAATATGTATGCAAGTGAGAAATTCTAAATGCCACTAAAAAACAAAAATGCATCAGAGTTACTTTAGAAATTTTTCAATATAGTGTGCATCTTATTTAAATGCCACATAGAAATAGATTTCCTAAGTTTGATCATATTGTTTAATGATGTTTTAACTGAGTTAAATAAGGTTGGTTAGGTTAGTGAATAAATCAACCATCAAGTTTAATCTTGGTTGAAATTAATTAGGTAGATTAGAGAAAGATTAACCAAAGTGTTTAAGCTTCATTAAATATGATAAATAAGCATTAGAATAGAAGTTGTATAACCTTAGAGAAAATAAAAATGGGCTTGCTAGATCAAATGCAGCCTTAGGTTAACTAAATATGTTTTAGAGTAACTAATCCCTATTGTAATAAATTAATCGTGCCATTTAAATACGATTAGAAAATTGTAAATGAAATATTGGCACTAAAGTTTGATTTATCATAAAGTCGAAAGGGACAAAATTGTTTTTTTGGCTTCTGGTATAAAGAGCACATAAACCAACCACCACGATCTACCCTGCCTAGATCAACGACGAGGGACCAATTTTGGACACCCTAGTCCATTCTATCATTATTAGTAGGGGGGTCACAAAAGCGAATTTATTTTTCCAAGCCCCACGCTACATGGCAAACGCTCATGATTTTGCACCCCACCCGAAGCAATACCTCTTACTGCCTAACCCCCCTCTAAAAACCACTCCCTCTCCTGCCAATGTTTATAAACGCTCATCACCTCGCCACCTCCCTCCACATCTTTGATCACCCCTCCACTCCTATCATACCACATGTCCTCCCCACTGTCGCAGACCATTGCCTTTCCCTTCTACCGCATGTATTTTCCTTGTTTTGACACCTATTTCTCTCGTTACACCCTTTTCGTCACACCATGATCGTTTTCTCTCCAACGTGCACCAGATCTGAATGAACCCACTCCATAACAGTCAGAAACAGCAAGAATTACCCAATTGTCTATAAGAAGCTCCTAGTTGTTTAGTTTGGTGCCCTTTTTGCTTCCCATTTATTTAAGAGAATAGGCACAGTGGTTTAAACCCCATCTCCCCCGCCGAATTTCTCTGTCACCCACTGCAAATTTCAAATAGTTGTTTCCTAACCAGGTACCTGTTACAGAAACCAGATTTTTTAGCAAAGAAATCAAATTTTCCTGGGTAGAAACCATTGGTTCTTCACCTCTCATTCAGATAATTTTAAAAATATGGTGCCTAAGGGAAAATCAAAACCAACCAATGAAAATCCAATGACACCTCCTGACATTGAGATAGACCATTTACCCCTAGTTGACCAATAATATAAAATCATAGAGACTAATTGTGAGTTCGACTTGTTCGAACTACACAATTGGCTCAAACAAGCCTTTCTAGACCAGAGTGATGAAATCAACCTCTAGGAATCCCTCTTGTGACAATTCATCTTTCCCCAGGCTCATCCTTTCCTAGATTGTGTTTTATGGTGTCAAGCCAGGTATATCCCTAGTACCAAAGAGCCATTGTGGCCCAGAATGGAGACATTATGTTTACTATAACCTCAAAATCAATTAACCATATGCTTCAAGTCCCTCAAAATGATCCGTTATGCCCTTTCTCTATAGATTCCCTCATGGAACTCTACAAAAATCTAACCTTCCCTCAAAGAGCCAGAATATTTGAAATTTTCTTGCCAGAAGATGTCTAGCTGCCAAAGAAAAATCCACCATATCCAACCTTCATGTTTCTAGAAAAGACCAATCAATTTTTTTCATTAGTATCTTGTCTTCTAGGGTATCAATCATATCAATGGGTGGATGAGCCTATCCTAGGTTTTCTGTCCATATTTTCCACAGAGGAAAAACCTTTTATAATGTTTAATTTCAATCAATTCCTTGCTGACATCATCCATGAAAAGTTTGTCAAGGTTACCATAGAAGGAATGTTTAAACATGCATCAGTGCTAGTTTATATGTTTCTATTTTTCTAGGTAGAAATATTACCAATTGCTTTGCAGAGACTAGATGAACAAGGCAATGCATAATCAATCATCTGGTGGACCTCTTTGGTGAGGAAGAGTGCGAGTAATTTCAGTTTCAGTGACTTCATATACCAATTCATTTATACAGTTGCATGCCTTCTTAACAGTTATGTCAAACCTAGAATAGGTTCTAAGATGTAAAGAACCTCACCTCTCAGTCAATAAGTTAAAATAGGAGACTTGTCCTTGTACCACAACTACATAGAAATTAGAGTGTATGGTTGTAAATTTCCACCTTACACACTACCAAAATATGTTCCTATGAGAATTTTCGCATTGGAATATATAAGGTAAATGATTGACATGGATAACTTACCCTTTGTTTCATCTTAAAAAGGCAAAGTTCAAGATCAAGACACATGTGGGGCCATTCATATGCAGCAACATAGCAGTAGGTAAAGAGGCAGATGCACTTCTCAAAAAAGGGAACTTCCAATTAAGCTTTACTTGGTCATATGACCCCTTTGACATCATTTCCAATTTAGGAGTGGAACAGAAGACCACTCACACTCACACTCCCAGGCTAGAGATTGAAAATTGATGAACCAGGATCAGTGGGAGGAGTACACTATGCAAGAAGCTGATGAACAAGTTATGTCTGCAACCACTTCATAGACTCCAGTACCTTAGGAGAAGCATGATGAAAGGCCAAGAGAAGAAAATTCTCTTGCATTAACAAAAATTGTAGCCAAGAAATTCCTAATATATAAAAAGAAGCATAAAACTAATCCAAAACTAGTTTTCATGTAGCATGATGAAGGACATGCTACTATAGATTCAATAGGTCTACATGTTTCTTTAGGACCAAAAAACATTTTTGTAGGTACAATATGAGTTAGTTTTTCCCACTAGAGCTTGTGGGTTTGATTTTAACTATTCTTCAATTATTGCAGGTTGGATTCCTTGTTGAATTGATTTCTCCTAACAACAAGCTCTTGGATAGGTCCACACATTAAATCTTATGTCTCCTTTCTTCTTCCAATTTCTTTCATTCCCTTCCAGACATGAACTAGGGTTTTCAGGGTTTCCTTCCCCCAAACCTATGATTTTATTGGGGTTTCCCTTCAGATGGATTTGAGGAACCCTTTTGGTTGAAACTTTTCTCAGTTTAGCATGGATAATGTTTTACTATGTAGTAACAACCTACTACATGCTAGAAAATTTAAACCTTGAAGGTGAGGGAGATCGGGTGAACTTCTGACGCGGAGCGATGGAGGCAACAGGCGTTAAAACAGCGAGATCCGATCCTGAGGCAGCGAGATCGGTGAGAGCGGCGACGGGAAAGTTCAGAACCTTGTACCTGACAAACGCTCCACAGGTAAAAGAGGGTTTCTGGGGCAGCTCGAGATCAGAACAACGATTAAATCTGGCATCCAGCAGATTAAACAATGTAAATGCATGTGAAGCACATCCGGAAGCAGAGCAGAAGACCTACAATCACCGTGCTTTGATATGCAATGGTATGCTGATACAGATCCGAGGACTAGAACCCCATGGAGACAAAACCCTGGAGGTAAGAAAACGAATTATCAAAAATTTTGCTCATCAGAACCCAAATCTGTCTCTACAGGCTGCAGATCTCGTTGAAAATCAACCCGAGCAAACGCCATTGAGCCCAAATGGGGCAGCATTTTACTGGATCCGTGGCATGGAGCTCAGATCGAGCCACGGGATCCATAACCTAGATCCGCGCACTATAAAAAGACCCCCTTCTTGGATTACGCTCTGGATAGGTAGCAGTGCCTGTGTCCACAGGAATTTGATCCGGCAGACTGGTCCACCAACCCCTTTCGGAAAGATTCGAGCCCGATCTGATACATTCTGGCAGTCCCCAAACAGATCTTTCGAAGACCAAACCTGGGGCGAGAGACTAGGTATGGACTCCCTGAAATATTCAGTATGGCATACTGGAACAGAGCGGATCGACAATCAGCGCAACCGGACCTGCGATAACAAGAAAATACTCCATAGATCTGAATCCCATAATCGACACAGGGAACAGAGAGACGAGCCGAGTACGAGGGAAGAGCTAAAGAATCAAACAACATATACAGTGAATGCGCGGGAAGAGACAAAAAACAATCTCTTTAACAGTTCTGGGCACAGTTCGGGCTATAGGCTCTCCGATCTAGACCACTGTAGAACAGATCTACCCCTACTCAAGCCAGATCTGGAAATACACCCACTGGAAAAGACGATTGAAGATAAAAAAAGCCCTCTCTTTATTAAATCCATGGGAGGGAACACAATCTACATTGAAATAGGGAAATGGGAGGCAACAGAAATCCTCAAACAGAGGATACATGAAAAAACTGGAATACCACCATGCAAACAGCTCCTCCTCTATGCAGGGAAGGTAATACAGGAGGGGTACAAACTAATGGAATATGGTATAGCAAAGGACTCTACCATCTGTCTCAGCACAAGATTGCGCGGAGGTTGCCCCGGCTCAAGTTCAAGAGGACCTGCTTCCTTCAAAGATGCAGTCAAAGGGAAGATGGAACCACAAAAGAAACCAGAACAGCAAGCTACAGCACCAGGGACATACATTGTTGAGCAGACAACACAGAATCCTGCATTAACAATCTCCATCCCAGAGGTAAATGAAATACAAGCTGATTATTCAACTAAAGCAGTGATATGCAGGTTCAATGGATTTTGGCCCAAACCGGAAGCCCTCCGTCAATGGATCTTCTCCATATGGACAGAAAACTGTGATATCCACCTCTGTTCAAAGGGATTCTTTATTGTCAAATTCGACACCATAAAAGACAAAGATTATGCCTTGAACGAGGGTCCATGGTTTTGGGGAAACGCTGGCCTCTTCGTTAAATCTTGGTCCCCGGATTTCGATCCAAACAGCATGGTGGTCACCAAAATGCCAGTTTGGGTAAAATTGTTTAACCTACCTATACATTTCTGGCACTACAAAGTTCTGGAAGGAATAGGCAATACCCTGGGATCTTTTATAAAAATAGATGAAGATCGCCTATCCAAGGATATCTACACATTTGCCAGGATATGTGTGGAAGTAGACCTCAGTCAAGGTTTACCAGAGCACATCCTTCTAATCCACAATGGAAAACAATGGGCACAACCACTGGATTATGAAAACACTGCCTTTCGCTGCCGCATATGTCGACATACAGGTCATCTTCAGAGTGCATGCCCACAAAACAAAAAAGATAGGAGAAGGAGACAAACACCAAAGCAGAAAGGATGGCAGTTTACAGCCACAAGCGCAGAGGATATAGAAGTGGAAAACAATGCAGAAACCACCAGCATTCTACAAGAAAATGAAGACGAAAGGAATGATACAGAAATTAGCAAAGAAAGTTATCCACACCACCTACAGAATCATGGAAATCTGATTGAAGGAGCAACAGATCCAAATGCAAATTTCCCACAGCAACAATATGAAAACTCCGGACAGGAAATTGGAGGCAACAAACGAGCTTACTCACCAACAAGCACAGATTCTGAAAAGGACTTCATGGCTGCCACAAATGAAGCTCAAATGATTATTGTAATAGCTCCGCCAAACAATGAAGGTTGGCGGAAAGTGGAAAAAAGAAGGGTAGGAAAGCATAGATAGACTGTTTGATTGATATTAGCTCCTGTTTTGCAGGACAAGTTTTGTTACAGCAATGCTATTACAGCATCTACAACATGTAATTTTACTCATAATGAATAAAATTACGATTTTTCCAGTGGAAAAAAAAAAAAAAAAACCTACTACATGCTTTCTGTCGATCGACTATAGTTGTACAATAGTAATTTATTTTTTTGTAGCTTGACACACAATTATCAGTGTTGGCTAGTTTTCTTATTACTGTGATTTTAAGTATTGGGTTTATAATTACAACCTGCGTAGGGTCTTTTTTTTTTTTTTGTTAAGTTTCAGTCTCTGCTTGGATAGTTTCGAATACCTCAGTATTGGTTATGATATTAAGGGTTAAATGATATATAGATATTTTTTACTATCTCTTTGTACTACTTCAGTTGAAGCTCTTAATTATTTTTTTGTAATGCTTGGTAGGACCTTTCATTTTCTATTATATATATAAGGAAACTTTACACCACAAATTTTTACCTGGTGGCCTCAACTCACCCAGAGGGGAAACCGAGTTTGTTGGCCACCGGTCAGCATTATACGTCATCTCAAAAAAAATTACTTCAGTCTTTCTTTCAAGAAAACATAGGTCTCAGTCTCATGTCCAAGTACTATATAGCTTCTAACATAAACAACAGGAAATGTAAATTCTATCCTCATAAAAAAAACTAAGCCTAGAGGAACTAATCCTTCTGGACATTTTTCTCCTCAGAGTCTGAGGCAACAGGACCAGGATCAGTAGCAGTTTCCTTTTGCATTCCAAACAGCTCCACCATGCAAGGGATGTGACAGTCGATATGGTCCATCCTGACATCCTGTTTGTGCAACTCGAATAGTATTTTCTCCATGTTTTTTTTGTAATTGGGCAGGTCCTGCAGTGTAATTGCCATCCATAGAGAAATTTGTTCCATTGCTTTACCAAGCAAGCGTTTCATCAAGAAATACAGATACAGGGTGTGTTTGAATTGCATGATTCTACCTCTTGTGTTCCCTAGTTCAGGAACCATCGTCCTCCAGATTTCTATCTCATCTTCTGGTTCCAATTCATGTTTTATCTCTTCCTCCCAGTCATCTACCACCTTTTGGATGTCGTTGTCTATTTCCTCTCTATATGTCGCAGCGGCTCCCACTATGACATGCTCAGCTGGCTTTCTAATCTGATTCTCACCCTATGAGTGACCTCAGTTGAAGATTTACTAAACAAAGGTATTACAGACTCATGTGCCGGTGTGTGTTCTGTGTGATCGAAACAACAGATCGGACAAATTGCCAATACACAGACACTTTGAATGGAAAGACAACAGAGAAATACAGTAAGCAATACAAAGACACACAGTTTTTAATAAGGAGTTCACCCTATTCTCCAGGGCTACGTCTCCGATCCAGCTTCAGTGGTGGCCTTGTTGTATTGTGTATTTCAGCAAAAGGTTTACAATGTAGGGACTCAATATGAGTTCTCCTAGCAGCAGATTTTGCTTGGCAGGGTGGTTCTTGGATTCCCCAAGCCACTCAAAGTTCACACACTCCCTTTCTTCCTGCCAACTCTGTGACCTTTGGTCTACAGTGGAAAGAGCCAACTGTGGCGCTCAATCCAGACAGATTCCTTTATGGGAAGGCTCGAACCTTCAAGCTTTCTGGAGCTCGATGCTGCCTATGGTTAGCGTGGCCCTCTGTCTCTTCTGCTCGGCTTTACTGCTCTGTGTTCAGTCCTCCTCTCAGGGTTCACTATTCACTATCTCTCTCGATCACTTAGATTCTTCTTCCTATTATCTTCTTCTTTGACTGTCTTTCTATTCGTGGCTTTAACCATTCGGTCCTATGCCTGCTCGGTTCCTCTCTCGCCTGTGTTGATTCGACTTCTGTAGTTGTGCTTGGCATTCCCTGTTCAGCGTCAGCATGAATGCTCAAGGAGTGCCACGTGTCCCCATCTAATAGGTGTCAGCATGCTTCGTTGGCTCATTCCTTCAGCTCTGTCACGAATATGCTATTTTTCCATCGTAGCAGTTAACAGATTCCAAATCCCTCTTAAATCGCAGCTTATTTCCCTGTCGATTTCACTTCTTTTCATCGGGCGCAATCTCAGCCATATAATCTGGGCTCCTCCAAATCCAACGTCATATGCACATCGAGCGCAGTTGACTTTCTCGACCGTTAACGCGCAATCACGATGGTTTTTCTCTCACCTCCACTGCCACGCATCGATCGCTGATTGTGATCACTCCGCTTTCTCCAAAACCTCTTACCATTCAAGGGTATCCCGATCAAACCGCCGATTTCCAGGCCATGGGTCCCACCGTCATATTTGGCGCTTTTTTTACCTTTTTCACCTGTAGTTCTCTAGCTCCCAATGTGACCGAGTGCTTAAGGCTTTCCATTTCAGCGCTTTTTGCCTAGCTAAGCTCTAATCGCACATCAAAATCGCCTCCCTTTTCCTGATCTAGGGCTCCCAGGGGCTGTTTTGACCTCCTATGCAGTCTCCATGGGCCTCAGTCAGTGCACTTTGACCGAGGTCCTCGCCATTTCACGCTAACTACCATGGCCATTGGTTTAGGGGGGTTTTTGATGCTATTTTAGATTTCATTAGAGGTTTGTTTAACTCAATTCAGTCAAAGTTCTTGACATTATTTTATGGATCCGATTTGGATCATGGCCTCCCTACTGAAAAAAGCTTTTGGACCACCAAAAGTTGGTTTTCTTCAAGCATCGACTAAGTGAGGAAACTGTTGTCTCACTTGTCCAATCTCAATGCACTTTGCACTGCTCGGCTTCGAACCTTTAAGCCCAATCCTGAGGTATTCCACTTGTCCACTACGCGTCGTCCTCACCTTCCTGTCCAGCACTGTGTCTTCCTGTAACTCATTAAGGTATTCAGGTAGTAGGCCATCAACAGAAGGTAATTGACTCTGCTCTTCAGGGTCCTCAATCATTGAAGGTTCAAACAACCTCAAACAGTCTACATTTACGACTGAGTAGATGTGCATGTAAGCTGGTAGATCAAGGTGGAAAGCATTCCCACCAATATTCTCAAGTATCCTGAAGGGTCCATACCTGATAGGTTTTAGCTTTTACCTTCACCTTGCATTTTGTCCTTGCTGATATACAACCATACTTGGTCTCCAATTTGAAAACTATGCTCCATCCGATGCTTATCATGCCTAGCCTTGTACTTGGCCTGGCTCTTTTCCAGTTGTTCCTGTACTGCCTAATGGATCTCCTGGATTTGTTCAATGAACCTAGTTGCCTTATCCACATCACTATGTCCATCAACCATGGTATCTTTACCAAAGACAAAATCTAGAGGAGACCTTAGTATGAAACCAAAACAGGTCTCAAAAGGAGATCTCTATGTAGAAGAGTGTTTGGCTCTATTGTAAGCATGATGTACATAGCACAAGTGCTCATCCCAAAGCTTAGGATGTTTGCTGCAATATCCTGTCAGTAGCTGGATCACCGTCATGTTAACTACTTCTGTCTGGCCATCTGTTTGTGGATGAAAAGCTATGCTTTTCTTTAATTTGGTGTCCATTAGTTCCCATAGACTTGACCAAAACTTCCCCGCAAATCAGGTGTCTCGATCAGATACAATAGAAGTGGGTAATCCAAAATGAACCCATATATGTTCAAAGAATAATTTTGCAGTTTGTTCAGCTGTAATCTATTTACTACAGGGTATTAAAATACACATTTTGCTGAACCTATCCACAGCAACATATAGATAGTCATGCCCTTTCCTAGATTTAGGCAGTCCCCCAACAAAATCCATAGAAATGCTTTCCCAAGTGTGAGAAGGAACTGGCAAGGGAGTGTACAAGCCTAGTTTCTTGTTGTTGGGCTTGCTTTTAGCACACATAGCACACCCCTTTACATATCTAGAAATGGTCTCATTCATTTTCGGCCAATAGCAAAACCTTTGCAGCTGTGCAACTATTTTACTTACCCCAAAGTGACCTGATATCAGAGAAGTGTGTGTTTCCCTAATTATCTTTACTCTTTCAGTTTGTGGAATGCAGAGTTTCCCACAATGATATAAGAGTCGGTCCTTCACATGATAGTCCAATTCTTCCACTCTTTTGCCTTGACTCAAAGTTGCATACACATCTTTAAAGTCCATGTCTTGTTGAGCATACTATTCTATGTAGCTTTCATGCAACACATAATTATGCTTAAGTATGGTAGATGCATTTATAATGGGTCTAGATAACATATCTGCAACCTTGTTATGTATGCCCTTTTTATATCTGATGACTAAATGGAACTGTTGTAGAAAACCCATCCATCTGTAATGTCTTGATTGTTGCAACTTAGTTTGGGAGTGTAGATATTGAAGTGGCTGATGATCAGTGTGTATTACTATCTCTTTGCCCATTAAGTAATGTTTCCACTTTTTCACACTCTGAACTAATGCATACAATTCTTTATCATAGGTAGGATAGTTAACCATTGCAGGATTAAAAGTCTCATAATGATAACATATGGTTTTATTGTGTTGTGTCAACACTGCTCCCATGGCATAGTCACTGGCATCAGTTTGGATCTCAAATGGTCTTTGTAGACTAACAGTGCTAGTATAAGTGTTGTACTAATTTTTTCTTTCAAGGTGTCAAAGGCTTTCTGTTGTTTGTCTCCCCACTGAAACACCTTGTTCAATCCTGTCAAAGCATGTAAGGGAGTTGCAATTGAGGAAAATTTTGAAATGAACTTCCTCCAATATTGTGTTGCTCCTAAGAAGCTTCTCACTTCTCTAGCAGACTTGGGCTTAGGCTAGTTTATGATGACTGCCACTTTAGAGGGATCTATTTTCAATTCACCTCCCCCTACTATATGACCCAAATAATTTAGAGAGGTTTTGCCAAATTCACATTTAGAGAGTTTAACATAAAGTTT
>APFE030076239.1:69164-82046 GCA_000404065.3 Pinus taeda | reverse complement strand
GTCTAATGAGATACCCAACATCAATGCTCTCTTTCTAAATTCTTGAGTATACCCTTGTACACTTTACCCTTTCAACTGCCGAAGAGTTTGCCAACTCATCATGGCTTATTGCATGTAGGCCAATGGATAGAATTGCTTTTTGATTGCAGAAAAAAATTCACTCCAAACAGAGATGGTCTTACCATGCTTCCTCACATCAGCTTGGGTTCTGCCTTCCCACCAAACCAAGGCAGTGCCTCCTAGGCATAAGCTTGCCAGCTGAATCTTACTTTTGTTTGAGTCTACATTTTGTACCCTACAATACACATCAATTTGTCTAATCCAATTGTCCAACTTTTCAGCATTTAGCTCTCCATCATATATAGGCAAATCAAATTTGACATCCAATTTAATCAACGATGCCTTCTTATTATGCACAGGGCTACTAGGAGGTGTAGGAAAGCTTTCTTCTTTTCCCTTTCCTTTAGAGTGGTCATCAGAATGAGATTCATCTTCTTCTTTATCTTATTTAGAGCCTAATGAATCTTCATCCTTATGCTTTCTAAAGTGCCTATACATTTCTTCTACCATAAACTTCATAGCTAGGAAACTTTCTACGAACTGGGGGTCTGGCCCTGTAGAACCTTCTTCTAACATTGTCTTCCGAGAATAGACTCTCCCAATTTTAGGATTAGTTTCCACCAACTCTCCTTCTCCTAATTTGAGCTTTGATCTAGTGATCATTCACAGCTAAACCAACACAAGCTTGTCTAACCTTACAGCCTAGATCTCTTATAACACTTGATCTGATTCTCACCCTCTAAGTGACCTCAGTTGAAGATTTACTAAACAAAGGTATTACAGACTCATGTGTTGGTGTGTGTTCTGTGTGATTGAAACAACAAATTGATCAGATTGCCAATACACAGACATTTTGAATGGAAAGACAACAAAGAAATACAGTAAGCAATACAAAGACACACACAGTTTTTAATAAGGAGTTCACCCTAGTCTCTAGGGCTACATCTCTGATCCAGCTTCAGTGGTGGCCTTCTTTTCTTGTGTCTTTCAGCAAAAGGTTTACAATGCAGGGACTCAATATGAGTTCTCCTGACAGTAGATTTTGCTTGGCAGGGTGGTTCTTGGATTCCCCAAGCCACTCAGAATTCACAGACTCCCTTTCTTCCTGCCAGCTCTGTGACCTTTGGTCTACAGTGGAAAAAGCCAACTATGGTGCTCAATCCAGACAGATTCCTCTATGGGAAGGCTCGAATCTTCAAGCTTTCTGGAGCTCGATGCAACCTATGGTCAGCGTGGCCCTCTGTCTCTTCTGCTCGATTTTACTGCTTTCTATGTCTAGTCCTCCTCTCAAGGTTCACTGTTCACTGTCTCTCTTGATCGCTTAGATTCTTCTTCCTATTCTCTTCTTCTTCGACTGTCTTTCTGTTCGTGGCTTTAACCATTCGGTCCTATGCCTACTCGGTTCTTCTCCCGCTTGTGTTGATTCGACTTCTGCAGCTATACTTGGCGTTCCCTGTTCGACATTAGCATGAACGCTTAGGGAGTGCCATGTGTCCCCATCTAGTAGGTGCCATCATGCTTCGTCGGCTCATTCCTTCAGTTTTGTCGTGAATATGCTCTTTTTCCATCATGGAGGTCAACGGATTCCAAATCCCTCTTAAATTGCAGCTTATTTCCCTATTGATTCTGCTTCTTTCCATCAGGCACAATCTCAACCGTCCGATCTAGGATCCTCCAGATCCAACGTCATACGCATGTCGAGCGCGGTTGACTTGCTCGACCGTTAACGCGCGCCACAACAGTTTTTCTCTCACCTCTGCTACCACGCATCGATCGCTGATTGTGATCGCTCTGCTTTCTCCAAAACCTCTTAGAATTCAAGGGCGTCCCTATCAAACTTCCGGTTTCCAGGTCGTGGGTCCCACCGTCATACATTGGCGCTTTTTTTACCTTTTCTGCTTGCGGTTCTCTAGCTCCCAACTTGACCGAGTGCTTAAGGCTTTCCATTTCATCCCTTTTCACCTAGCGATGCACAATTACATCAAAATCACCTCCCTTTTCCCGATCCAGGGCTCCTAGGGGCTGTTTTGACCTCCTGCGCAGTCTCCATGGGCCTCAGTCAGCGCGCTTTGACCGAGGTCCTCGTTGTTTCGTGTCGACTACCATGGCCATTGGTTCAGGGGGGTTTTTGATGCTATTTTGGATTTCATTAGAGGTTTGTTTAACTCAATTCAGTCAAAGTTCTTAACATTCTTTTATGGATCCGATTTGGATCACTTTCGGCCTCTATGGCCTTCCATCGGGTTGGGTCTCTTGGCTACCCGAGGAGCCAGGCCTTTACTTCCACACCCATGCGCACATTTAGCTGGAGCCATATCATGTTCCTTGATGCCCTGTAAACATTCAAACACCGTTAGATCCCTAGTGTTGTTCACATCAATCCATCACAAATGGTCATACTCACTTCTCTTCATTGCCTAGCCTACAATGAGTTAGGGAATCCATGTGGCCATAAGTGGCTTGGGGGATTGTGTTCCAAGCTTGGGTCCTCAGTCTTTTCCCCATGCCCTTCCCCCTTACCTTGGCTTAGAAGTTGTTCTCCCCACTGCATTTTGAACTCGACATTTGGGCCCTTCTGGACCTGGTCTTTATAATTACTGTCATACCCGCATGCCCCTTCCTTAGCTTGCAACTTCCTGCCATGGGAATACTTGCCTCTCTGCTAACTGTTGCACTCCAAGATGCCTATTAGTGCTTTTTCTACCATGCAAATGCAATTGGCAGGGATTTCTCAGTAGAGTACTGGCATTTCCAGTATCTTGTCCCCCTGCACACGACTCAGGTTTACCTCTCTAAGCTTCACTCAACCCCCCCACCATGCCTTGCCTGCTATCACCAATGTCCCCAGATTGGGTTAACATGTATGGTTTGTAGCTTGCCTCAACCCCATCAAATCCATGCTATTACAAAATTTTGGCTCAAAAGCCAAAGGGGTGACATGCAGAGCCATGCCATGGCCCTCCCTTTCCTCCCCTCGTTCCTTCCTAACTGGGATAAGCCCAATTGGGATGACCCTTTGCCTCACCCCTCCACCCAGCAGAACCCCCACCAACGCATGAAATTGTCGTATAAATCCCACCAAAGATTAGAAATTGACCAAGAGTGAGACCAGACTACATCCCTTAAAGTCATCGCTAGCCCACAAACGTGGTTAGACCTTCTCTCTTCTACTCTGAGATTTCTCCCTTCTCCTCTGTAGAATTCCCTTGCCCGGCACGTCGAATACCTTCCCTATCTCTACCACCCTGCCTTCTCTCTCCCTCTACCACCTTGCCAACCCACATCCCATGCATTCACAAGTGAGGACACCGCACCCCGTGCCTTAAGCATGTGGGGGTGGTTGTCATAAACATTTTGGTACTGACCATGTCCAGTCGAGCTCTATTGCCCCTAACACCACGTCGCATCCCGATCGGGAGCTTGGTTTGCCTAGCTTCAACTTCCCTGGCTCTGTTTGAGATCTTGTTCTAGGATGGCCTCCATGGATTCAAGGGATGTGTCCCTTGGGAAAACTGGCCATTGTTTTTCCAACCAGTCCTACTGATGGTTACACCCACAATTAGCCATGAAATATGCCCCCTTGTTTCCCTCTCTCTGGACATGTTTCACTTGAATTTAATCAAATTTGGGGATGATTTCTCCTATCTCCTATATCAGTCTTGTAGTTCTCTAGCTCTGGCTAAGATTGTCCCACTTAGTGCCCTTATTTAATTTCTCTATTGTATTGATTGCCAAGCTTGAATCCCTTCCACTTCTAAGTTTCTGTATCCTAATTTGACTGCGATTAAGAGGCTGTGTCTCACTGCAGCAAATTCTGCCTCATTGTTATTGGAAATCCCACAACTTTCCACATATATGAGACGTGTGTTTCCCTGGGAGTCTCTAAAAAATCCCCCTAGGCCTTATTCTACTAGATTTTCTTTGGAGGTCCCATCGAAGTTGAGTTTGATGAACCCTTATTCCGGAGGGATGAATTGGGATCCTGAGCTCATGCTCACATCTGTCCATCTCAATGGTTGATGCCTAATGATCCACCTACATTTTGTCCACAACTGCATAGATCTGAGGAATGTTATGAACAACATCACCAATTATATGCACCTCCTGATCACTGTAGATCTGGGATCTACCACCATTTTGATACTGCAGACAATCCCTCTTATGATGATCCTTACCACATGTCCAACACTGCAATGGTTCCCTACCACTGCCTCTAGCCTATTTCTCTCCATATCCCTTCTCAATTGTATTGAATCTCTTATAAGGAACTGTATTTTCTTTCTCACTTTCATCTTGAGGTCTTCCTCTCTTTGGTGGCCATTTTCCTTTATATTTCCCATTTATTTTCAAGTCATGCTTAGGCCCAACTTTGCACTTCGACTGCTCATAACAATGCTTCAACTTTCAGATGGCCTCCTCCAACGATCTAGGCTCATCGAACTCAATCCGTCTTTGTATGCAACTGGAAGTCCACTGATGAATATTTGAACCTTGGCCTTCTCCTCCTTGAGGTAAGGCACATATCTCAATAGCTCCAAAAATCTACTAGTATACTCATCATCTGTCATAGAACCTATCCACAACTCATAAAACTCCTTAGCTCTGTCATCATAGTACCTCTCAAACAAATAATTCTTCTTAAAGACACTTTCAAATGCATTCTAAGTCAAATCCTCCTCATGTATATATTTTACATTCTTCACATCTTCCCACCAAATATCCACTTTACCTTTGAGACTGAAAGTGCTTGTCTTTGCATTCATGTTTTCTAAATAATCATGCAATCGGAAGAATTCTTCATACCCAAAAACCATGCCTCTACATCTTGTGATTTCTTCATCTCTCCATCAAAGATAGGTGTATTTTCCTTCTTAAACTCATTTGGAAGGTATCCCCTATTACTACTCCTATAAGAATGATACCGATGATGATCATGATGCCTATCAGAACCAAAACTGGAATAGTACCTGTGTCGATCACTTCTCCTATCTGGAGTGTCCAACAGCCTACCATATTTGATCGAGTCAGATCTATCTGACGTGTGTCTACTAGGATACCTACTATCATATGGCCCATTAGTTTTGTCCTCATGTCCATGTTTGATCCAAAGTGGTCCCTATCGCTACAAATCTGACAAACTTTGAAGTAGTATCACATTCACCTCTGCTTGTTTCTCTTTTGCCTGCATGATTTTTGTCATTTTCTTCTTTGCAACTCCTTATTTCTTCCTTCAGACTTCTCAATGTGTTTTCCAAGTCATAAGAGTTTCCCACACCACGTTGCCCATTTGATGCATATGGAGATTCTATAAAGTCTACAACCTTGCTAGCCATCTGATCTCCTTCCTGTAAGGCATACTATGTTAGCTAAACCAAATCACAATAAACCAGTGTACCTTAGCATAATTCAGGGAGGATACCTTATCTGCAAGATCATCAAATCAGCATGATACATATATAACATAATCATAACAGCATATATACATATACCAAATAAGTGTATCAATGCATAAACATCATTATAGCTAGCCTGAACCAGTCATCAATGCAAGGCCATATCAACAATGCATGATATGACCTCATGCATGACAACAACCATTGCTCCATTGCACACATTGCCACATGCAACTATCAACATGCATAAACAATGCCTAATCAACTACACATATGTATGAACACATGTGAATGCATGTAGTCAAGCATAAGTGATCAATTCTTGTAACAAACCTACAAGACGGATACATGTAATCAAAACATTCAAGAATTCATTTTACATACAAGGATGTAGTCAAGTGACATATAATCAACATGCAAGCGACATACAACCATATGAAACCAGTCATATACTTCTGACAATGCATCCCACAAAATCACATCAAGTTCCTCATGTCAACCTTACTACAATCACGATCAACGTGATGCAATGCAAAAAGCACATGGAATGAAAATGCATGAGACACACATGCAACTGACATGCATGCATGACTGAGCACCTTCACCCAAGGAGATCATAACCACGCTCTAATACCAATCTCTAACATTCCTTCCTCACACGTCCACCCAAGCAACCGGCTAGTTGGGGTAAACTTGCGACAAGAGAGGCTATTATAAGAGATTCAACTTCCTTGGTGACCTTAAGGAAATGGAACCAATAGAACATATCATAGAAAACCATCCACATCATCAACTACAGCCTCAGGAGACATGTCAACCACTCAGGCATCTTGTCCCTTAGTCCCACTGATTATTTAAGCCTTTTAGCCCCTGGTCGCTCTCATGCTATAGGCATGATAGTGTCCAACAACCCAAAGTCGCTCTCATAGGCCTATGTGCCAGCAACTATGGAGTTTTCTCAGCAGACTTGTGCTAGCAACCCCAAAATTCGAGCCACTTTTCTAGCCCATAATCTCGGCCTCTGCCCAGAACTTGCTACAACCTTTAGAATTCATCAAATACATGATAAGAATGCTAATAAATCAAAAATCAACCTCAGGACTAGGCCCGAGCATCCCCAACCGGGACTGACATTCTGTCAAACACTTGGCATCAATGCACCCTACAGGTCTAAGATACAAGATAGAGCATAAATTACTTAAAGAACTTATGAAACATAACCAGAAGGATCACTTTCTTCTCCATTGAACTATTATATCATTAATTAGGTCTTGCATCCATCCATTCAACAATTACAAGTTACATGAAATAACCATGACATGAACCAGTCATTTAACCATGCCTATAACCAGCATAAAACCATATAAATATCAGAGATATGACAACCATTAAATCCACATATAAACCAATGCAAAATTTTAAGAGAACTTAGCTTTTATTAATCATAGGAAAATCTGACCAAGTTTGGGATTTTCACATACCACCCTACCATAGACATGACTGAACCAAATCTCTCTTTCAGTCAGTTGCCCCCGTGCCATATTCCAAGCATGAATGTGGGATCTCATAGAAAAAATAATCCAAGAACAACCAAGGGAATCTAGAGCTTAAACCACCTCCACCCTCACCAAAGTGTGATCACACCAAAGCTGGTGCTCCGATCACAACCGAACCAAACTTGCAATGTCATCTAACACCCATTACTATCCTTGAGGAATGTTTTGTCTCCTTGTCTCTCATGCTTTACCACAATCCAATCCTGGATCACTAGGCCCTAAACCTAAACTTCTCCCTCAAGCTTTACCATGTATCCTGCCAAAACTGGTCAAGGGATTCTTAGGCATTTAGGAATGAACCTTGAGACCACCTCCACCTCGGATTCTGAAATCCATACGGAAAACCAAAGCTCAAAATCAAGATAAACATCCCAACATTCCATGGCATCCAGAAAAAGGAAATGCTAGGTTGAAAACTATTGTCATAACCCGACAAAACCATGCTACTAACAGCAAGAGAACCATACACCAACATGCAAAGCCATGCATGTCCAAATCAGCTAGGAAATCACACATGAAAAAGGTTGCTTGCAAGTATTCATGTTGAAGCGGCCTGAACTTGCTCTTATTTCATGATCCTTGCCTTCATTTCTCTCCCTTTGCTTGCTTTTCTTTCCTTGATCCAAAGCTAGAGTGCTCCAAGAAAACTCTAAGTGACCAAGAGTGGGTGAGAGAGAGAGAATAATGAGAGATCTCCAAACTTGAATTGACAAAAAGTTACCAACTGATCCTCAGAATCCTTTTTATTAATGAGGCCTTTTTTTTCTTCATTTTCGTTCAATTTCCTCCTCACATGCAACCCGTGAACGTCCATCTTACTTTTCTCCTAATTTCCTTTATTTTCATAAATAAATGTGCCAAAAATGAATTTTTGTCTCTTAATGCCTTTGCCTTAGCCTTTGCCAATTTTCTTTTGCCAAAATGCCCACTAGGATATCTTTGCCCAACATTCAGCTTGGAAAAAGTGTCCCTTACCCATGATCTTATTTTGCCTTTGTTAACTTTTATTACATGAAATTTTTACGAGGGTTGTTACAAGCCCTGGATATGATATGGTATAATATGTTTTCTCTATTGATGTGCTCAATTTTTCATCTCGTCATGCCTCATGGAGGATTTGGTTCTCTTAGTTATTTTTAGTTTTATGTTTCAGTTTGGTGATAAATAAATAACTATGTTGAAATTAAGCCCAATAAATCCAGTTTTTGTAACAGTGTAAGCCTAAAGCCTCATGGACTAGAATGTTAATGTATGTGAACAATGTACAATTTTCATAGATAATGCAAATATTACATTAAAAAACAAAAAGAAAAAATTCTAGGCTTGAGAAATATTTGTAATTATTTTAATGTTTAATATGGATTTGATACATGATGTGAATGATAAATAAAATATTTCAATGTTAACCATGGTATTGTATATAAAAAAATAAAAAAATAAAAAGGTGAAAAATAAATAAAAAAAAAAAAAAAAAATATTACATAAAAAAATTATAGTTATTGAAACATTTTAATTGTATGTTTCTCAAAATGTTCATAGATCTATCTTAATTCCAAATCTACCAAAAACCAAGAGAAATCAAATCTCTTTAGGTGCAAAATCTTTCTCAAATTTTGTAGTAAAAAAAAAAATTGTATCATAAGAAATTTGTATCAGTTTAATAACTTCTATACAATTGATTTTTATTGTAATACAAAATAGAATTTAATTTATTAATATTCAAATTGGATTCTAATTCTTATTTCATATAATATTATAACTAAAATGATTTTATTTATTATATAAATAGATTTTAACTTAGTTTAAAAATATTAATTATTAATTTGGAAACAATTTTAGGAGAAATCACATTGGTAGATTTAGGCTGGCGCATTTCGAACCAACCAGTGTGGTTCATCATCAGGACAAAATGAAAAATCAGATTGTAGCAGAAAGTTAAATAGGGAGTCAAGACCTCCAAACAGCTAAGGGAAAAAATGGCTGGATAACGGCGATATTTGACCGGATGGGAAAAAGTAATTTATTTAGAATTACTAATTAATCCTGACACAGCTAGATTAGTCAAGATTAGTCTAACTTCCATTTTCTTCTGTTTCGAAGGCGAGTTCTATGAACAAACATGTGGTGTGGCTATGGGCTCACCCCTATCCCCCATTGTTGCTAACCTTTTTATGGAAGATTTTGAATCCAAAGCTTTAGCCTCAATGATTCATAAACCTAAGCTTTGGAAAAGATTCATAGACGATACTTGCTCTATTTGGTAGCATGGTCTGGATAAGTTAGATCTCTTCTTTCAACATCTTAATAATCAACCTAACTCCATTAAGTTTACCATGGAAAAAGAAGTTAATGATTTCCTTCCTTTCCTAGATGTCCTCGTTTTTAAGAAAGAGGATGGCTCATTTTCCCATCAGGTATTTCAGAAGAAAACCCATACCGAGCAATATCTTCATGCCAGGTCCCATCATTTCCCTGCTCAAAAATTGGGGGTCCTTTGCACTCTAGCTACCCATGCTATGAGGGTTTCGGATGACGACCATTTTTCTAAAGAGAAATCCCATGTCTTGGAGGTTTTTGGCAATAATGGTTACAGTAAGAAATAAGGCCTGGAAGCCTTCCTCAAAGCTGGTAAGAGTCATAAGGCCAAGAAAGACCTTATTGATCATAGTTCTAGAGTTCACCTCCCCTTAATCCAAGGGACAACTGATAGGATTGCTAGAATCCTCAGGAAACACAACATTACCTCAACCTTTCGACCCCTTAACACCTTAAGGAGTTCCTTAAAATTAGCGAAAGACCCTGTGGACCCTAAAGATTTGAAAGGAGTTTATGTCATCCCATGCTCATGTGGAACATCGTACATTGGTGAAACAGGTCGATCCATTAATCAGAGGATTAAGGAACATGCTGCCAATATCAAGCATGGTAGGACCCATTCTTTGGCCTTAGAAGAGCATGCTGAGAAGACCAATCATCATATTTGTATTGAGGAGGTTAAGGTCATTGTGAAAATTCCTCTCTTTCATCACCGTAAATTCAGGGAAGCCATAGAAATTGAAAGGCAACCTAATAATCTCAATAGGGAGGATGGGTGGAAAATTAGTAGTTGTTGGATCCCTGTGCTTTCCTCTTAGCTTTCTTCCCTTCGTTTCTCCTTCTCCTCCCTTTGGTTTTTATGTTTTTCTTAATTTGCTCTGAAGTTTGTTTGTTTTTTTTTTTTTAATAAATAGAAACTAAATATATAATAATAAACAAGTAAATTAATATTAATATTGATTATTAGCATTACAACAATTAACTATTTCAATTATTTCATTCATATTCATTAAACTCTATTTCACACAATTTTGTTTTTATTTATTTGTTTTTTTATATTTTAATATTAATACTAATATTAAATAATAATAATAAATATTCCATTTTTATGGTTATTACTTAGATTAGATTATTTATAATATTAGGTTAGTTAGAAATAGATAAACAATAATTATTTCTATCTTAGGGGTTAGGTTAGTTAGATATTATGGATATTATCCCATAATGATCCAATTATAAAAATAAATTAGAATAAATAAATGTTTAAATATATAAATAAATATTAATATCAATAATAAATTAATTAGTAATTCTAAATAAATTACTTTTTCCCATCCGGTCAAATATAGTCGTTTTTTCGCCGGATGGGGGTGATTAAAGGCGCTGGTACAGCACAGCAAATCTGGGCTGGTAAATGGCACGGCCACATGGCCACCCATGCTTCCACCCTGAAGCTCACTGCCGAAATTAATGGCATTTTAATGCTTTGTGCGGGCTGAGGAAACCTCATTCTGATCCATAAGATGGCGATTTCAGACCGCCTTCCCCTTGTTCCACCTCCTATGAAATGCAACTGCCTCCCTGCTGCTGCAGAGCCGAGATCACACACGACAACAAGGAGACATTGCCAGATTCTTTGTTGTATTGAAATGGTAGAAGGTGCCCACTTCTCGCATAATCTGCTTTGTTGCTTTCGCACTACTACTTCGGCCCTGAATCTTGCTTCTGAACCTTGAATTCCCTATTCTCATGCTCCCATTGGCCACTCCATCCCTCGTTCTACCCCTCCTAGTCCTCGTTGGCCCAATTTCAACCAAGTGGCTATGCCTTGTATGCATCACAGGATGCACTATAGAAGAGGTTGTAGCACAGGAAGAGCAATTTGCCCCCCCTTGCTACCCCTCTCTGACTCTAACCCTTCGAAATCCTCCTCCCGCTCGACGGCAGCTCATCTCACGGGTCGTTATCCCGCCACCCGTAGCGGTAGGGGATGTGCACAGACAGCTGGCTCTAGGCATGTCAAAGATGCTCCACAACCGCCTACTGCCTCTGTCCCGACGCAGCACCCTAGCCACTCTACCCAGTTCCAGTTTCGTTGCATGTTGGAACGCCCTTGCATAATTGCAACCATTTCAGTGACTTTCAGAGAGGAGCCTCAAAGCTCTGATGTCCCGGTTTGCAACACTTGGGAGCAAACCAACACCAACAGAAGGAAAACTCCAGGTATCATCTCTGGGACATGCATAACCCATGGTGAAGCTCTACACCGAACAGGCGCAGCTTAGGGACACAATATTCCAGGCAGCTACACGAATTGGAAGCAACGACGAGCGCTCAACAGCACAAGGAAGATGACATGGAGGCATATATGTGTCTGATTGTGGAAGAACCTCCGCCACCTAATGACACCTAGCTGCCATAGATTATTTCAAGTTTTGAGCTCCTGATCACCAAACTTAGGGGTCTTTTCTGCTATTTCTTTTTGTAATTGTTGTCAATTTTGATGTTTTGTTCAACAAAATATTCCACTATGGTCTTACAGGTTGGTTCCCGTGCGTGGGCAGCACACTTCTCTAGTTTTGGACTAGTTTCCCTGATGAGGGCAGTCATTTTCAGTTATTGTTTATTAAACATGGCATAATCTGAGACAGGATTTGCAGAGGCCGGTGCCTCCATGTACTATTTTTTGTTACATTAATAGAATTAGTCGTATTTCGAAAAAAGAAAATATAGTCGCTTTTTCCCTTAGTTGTTTGGAGGTCTTGACTCCCTATTTAACTTTCTACTACAATCTCATTTTTCATCTTGTCCTGATGATGAACCACACTGGTTGGTTCGACACGCGTCAGCCTAAATCTACCTATGTGATTTCTCCTGAAATTGTTTAAAATTGTTTCCAAATTAAATTATGGATCACAAAAGCTTGAATTCGATTATATTAATTATTAATTAAAATTCTTTTTGATTCTTGGTCAAATCTTAATTATAAATTTAAGTTTGTTTTTTTTTTTTTTTTCAAACTAGATGTGGCTAGTTAGCTACTCTTTTCATCTATTTATTTCATTTCCTAAATTCATCTTGTCCTGAAGATGAACCACACTAGTTGGTTCGAAACATGTGGACTTAGCGAAAGATGCTGTTATAATTAATATGGATCACAAAAGTCTAAATTCAAAAATTTGATCCTTCTCGATACTTGATAAATCCTGAATTAAAATAGTTCTAGATTTATTATAATTATATAAATTCAAATCTAATTTATATATAAATGCAATACTAAGAGGGTGGAAGATGAAAAACACTTCCTCTTAAAGTGCCCAACTCTTAATCACATTTGCTTTCATTTCCATAACATTTATCACAGTTCCAATCTTCTCTACTTGTTAAGTCAACTTAACTATAGTGATCTTGGAGCGCTTCTTTCCCTTTTTTTTGATCATAGAAACAAGATCTTGAAAAATCACAACTAATTTTTTTTTTTTCTTTAAGTCCAATAGACCGTATTGGTGTTAGTGGACGTTAACCACCACCATCACCATCATAAAATAACCTCTTAT
>APFE030076239.1:43218-68544 GCA_000404065.3 Pinus taeda | reverse complement strand
GGAACAAATTTATATTTAATTATATTATAAAAAAGATTTTTTAGATTTTTAGATTTTTTTATTGATGGTTATTTTGTTGAATTGATTTAATCATTTTATGTAATTATAATATAAGTTGATATCAAGTCCATAGGGTTTTGGATTGATGGTGAATGGGTGTACTGTTAAGGCACTCCTTGAGATAGGTCACTGATTCAAATCCCTCGTGGGTGCTTATCTACCAAAAAAATTGATATCATATTTTCATAGAGATATCATTTGTCAAGATTTATTTGAGTTTGTATGTGCATGGATACTTACAATTATTGAGATAAATAGAGTTTTATAAGACTTTATTCAAATGTCATTTTCCCTTTAATCTATATAGATATGACGAATGTTTCAGTAATATCTCTCTCTCATTCCCACTATTACCCTCATATGAAGGTAGGGAAATAAATGAAAGAAATATTAGAGTTTTCCATGATATCTCTTCCCACCCTAACCCCTATCTACTTAAACCATAACCCAATATTGCACTAATATTGTTAGACTTTGTGGTCTAACTTCAAAGATTATTTTTCTTTAGTTGAAACAACAACTTTATCTAATTAAAACATAATTTGATATTGTATTAATATGCTTTGTAGATATATCAATTATTTTATACAATCTTATTTGCATATATAATATATTAATCATAGATATTAGAAGATGATTATCTCCTTTGTTAAGATATACTTGAGTTTATATGTGCATAGATATCTCATGTCCATCTTTTCATGATACTCATATAAATAGTTTTGGATAAGACCTCACTTTACTTTCATTATTTTTCATTAATCTATATAGACATGGTAAATATTTCCCTAATATCTCTTATCACCCCCACTCTCAAGTCATATGAGGGTGGGAAGGGATATTAGGAAAACTTTAATATGAAGGTGAGGGTAAGGGTAGGGAGGGATATTAAAGAAACTCAATAAAAAAAATTCCTTAATATCATTTACTACCTCCACCCATGGTACCTAATTACATCATAATTTGGTATCATTTTAATATTCTTAACTTTTATGGTCTAAATTCAAATATTATTTTGCCTGAGTTGATCTGACAATTATATGTAGTTCCTATATAAGTTCATATCAAATTAATATTCTTGGTAGTGATATCATTTGTTTTACACAACCTTTTTTGCATATATAATAGATTAACAATATATACTAAAAATTGTATATCTCCTTTTTTAAGATATATTTGAGTTTTTCTTTGCATATATAGCCAATACCTACATCCTCATGATAACCCATATAGACAAGGTTTGATATGACTTCACTCAGGTCGGGTTACTTTTCCTTATTCCATATAAATATGACAAATATTTCCCTAATATCTCCTTCTACTCTCAACCTCATATGAGTTTTACACTCTCATGAGATGGTGGGGGTCGGGAAGGGAGGTATATTAAGGAATAAAGTTTTCTCTAATATATATCTCCATCTAATTAAAGTTTTTATTAATATCTCTTAGTACCTCTACATCAATAGGTGGAAGAGGTAAGGGAAATTTTATTAAAAAAAATATTAGTCTTTTACTAGTTATGATAATGATGAAAAGTATATTATAGAAAGGTTTTTGTTTTTTTTGTTTTTATATAATTTATAGGAGTAGGGAGATATATTATGAATATCTTTATTAATTTTTTCTCTAATATCCTCCTCACCCCAAATTTAATTACACAAATATTGGTGAATAAAATTTTACGATTATATATATTTTGTTACTTTTGTTAAATTTTTCATAAATTTTTAAAAAATATACTTTTACACTATTAAGTTTTACTTTAATTTTATATGTCTTCCTAGTATTTTTATGATTACATCCTTCTCATAATAAACACAACTTTCACTTAATAAACTTTATTCACTATCTTAAATTAAAAAATTTAAGTTTAACAAAAAATATCCTAAAAAAATCATCAATCAACAATATATATATATATATATATATATATATATATATATATATATATATATAGTTATACTTACATATTTTTTATAATAGATATAAATTACATGGTAAAAAAAATAATTTTTTAAAATTCTCCAGAAATATAAAGTTAACACCCAATACAAGAAATATAAATTTAACATCAAGCTAACTTTATATATGTAACTTAAAATTTATAAGATTTAGTGAGTTTAAATAAAATGGCTTATTTCTTAACAAGTGGTTTCCATTTTCCAACAACTTCTCAGAAAATTGGAAATTAAAACCTAAACTCAATACCACATACACAAATCATTTGTTGTACACATTAGGTCAATCCCTAATCATATATGTAAATAAATAAGTTATGATAAACAAACCATACATTTCTTAAAATAAGCCTTTGTGATTGGTACTGAAGGAAAAAACAAATATTACATGTATTGAATTTAACAAAGTGATGGAGTGATCTCATCAAAGAATCTGTAAATAAAGTAGAAACCGATTTTCTTGTTGACAGCAATTGGTCATTGTGCTTTATCAAACATGGCTCCAAATTTCTTCATTCTACCCTACATTATCAACCATTGCATCATCACAGCGGTTGAAATCGAATAGACATAAATTGGTAAACAAATGAACTGACCCTCTCACATATAAATACAAACGATGAATACATCATTTTCCCATGAAGGGTTGAATTTTGTTTCAGGATAACACTCTCTAGATACAAGGAGGATCTTATGACAAATCATCCACAGTAGCATCGTTTGACATAATTTGTTCCTGAGTGACATCTGGCGTGTAGCTTAATTGAGCTTGGCATTCATTCATTCACAGCAAAAGGTGCTTCTCACAACCTCTTCAACATTTTCCCAGTTGGGGCTCTCCCACTAATTACCCTTCACATTCACATACAAAATAAAATTTTCAGCCACTGTAAATGCAAATATAATTAACAAATATAACTTGACCAGTTTTCCTGCTAGATTACATAGAAAAACTAGAAATGACTCAATACCTTAGCTATTGATAGGTTCGGGATTGACCAATTTAAGATGAATGTGTTCGGGATTGAACAATGATTTTGCTATAGTAATCAGAGATTTCAATCAGGAACAGAATATGCTATATACCTTAGTTTGTGTTGGAATAAAATGACCATCCAAGTTGAATGGTTGCACATTATTCTACACTGAAGCAAATTCTAATTGTAATTCTCTTAACTTTTTGAATAGGAAGATGATGAGATTTGTTAGACTCTAAAGTGCATTAGAGAAATTTTGAGGTCTAAAGGAAATTATAAAATAATAATAGAAATAATAAAATAAGATTAGATTACATCATCAAATTTTAGAGGAAAAAAAACAAAAACAAACTATTTTACTCAAATTTCGATTGGAAACACTGGTTGGATGTAGAATTTTATTCCTCATGCAAGGAATAACTATGTTTCTCAATAGAACCTGCTACATGAAAAATGAGAAATACATTCTCATTTTTGTTGAAGTAGGGTCCATAGAAAGTGTACATGCGTACTCCTTGGAATAAAAATTAAATTTTGCATCCAACTAGTACTATTGCTTGAAATTTGAGTAAAACCTTAGGAAGATAAGTTAAAAATACTAGTTGAAAAAGTATTTTTATTATTTTATTATTTTTAATCTTTTTTACTTTTTTACTCCAAAAAATCATGAATCATCCCATGGTTGCGTCATCATCTGGTTTTTATAAATTTTATTTTGGTTTTACATTTTATTATGAAACCCATTTTAGACCTCAAAATTACTCTAATAAATCAATGTGAAAATTTATTAGCATGTTTTCTTAGTTGGGCATACTTTAGATTGCTTCAAAGTAAATTCATCACACCTATAAATTAATAGTGCCTCGTGCTCTTCATGTCTCTCATCAAAACTGATTAACCCCTCTTTCTTTGAAATTTTTGCTCTCAACGATTCTTCAAGGGCACAATTTACGTGCTCGAGCTTGTCCACTCGGCGCTTCAATTCACTCATCTACCTAAAGGTATTCAAGATTATAGAATATTTATCTCTATGTCACAGATTTTAAGCTCAAGTATGTCAGCCATCATAGATTAAAAATCAAAACAAAAAAACAAAAATTAAATGTCCACATTCATAAGTGAACTATGCAACAGAAATAAGTCCAATACTTGTGGTATGAAGCTCAAAGAATTTAATCATTTTGAGTACTCTATGCAATATAATGCTCTGATACTTATTAAACTGAGAAAGGAATTCTAAGGTTGTTTAGTGGATGCCATAGGATATTTTCATGTTAAGGGATTTGATAATTCATCCAGACTTAAATGGATATGTGTTAGTGATTAAAAAAAAAATAGTGCAGAGAATTAACTAATTGAAAAGTTAATGAGGATCCATCATCAGGATTTTGTGTTTTAATGATAGATTTTCTTAAGGATCCAAAATATAGATGATAAAGCCTGATGATGGATTTTCTTAAAAATCCCAAACATAGAAAATCAAACATGACTAATGTGGTAAATCCGAGAATCCAATTACAAAGTTACAATACCTTGAAATTATGAGGTAGAAGAGAATGCAGTAATGAGAAATGTTGCTTCAGTTTGATTCTCATGTTACGGTTGACTAGCATATGATAAAAATCGGCCTTGTTTTGAAGAGATTCATGGAACCTGTGTTGTTCTTCAATATTGGCAATCAGAAACCTCTACAACTCTATTTTCCTCTCGTTGACTTCTATAAGAAACTTGAAGCATCTTTTCATTAAATTTTTTTATGCCATTCTTAACATAGTGAAAGTGGGAATATCTTATGTATGAGCTGAATGCACTTTTCCTATACGACATACTACTCTCGACCACCGACATGATATTATTTGGAAAATTGAAGGACTGTGGATGGCTATGGCCCTGAGAGATGCTGCAGTTTTCTAACTGATAAAACACCTCCATGTCTTCGGAAGAACTTGAATACCATGAAGTTTCAGTGGTACTATGAAGGGGGAGCTCAAAATGAGCATCATCTATTATGCTAGTTGAATCTGCATCAATATTTCTGGTAGACAAGTCTTGCCAATTTGATTGAATCATCATCCCACACGTGCTAGGTGTATTGGTTGGACTTTATAATAGATTTGGTGATGTACTTTTTATTCGTATTTAGATTATATAAAACAAATATCTATTTTTATGTATTTATAAGTAAATTATTTAAAATAGACATGTCTTTATCATGATGAACATGTTGTAATATTATTTATCATGGTGACGTTGTATTATTAGCTTGGAGAAATGTGAAAACATCAATTTTACTAATGGTCTCATAATAAGTATGTGGATCAAAATATTATAATTCTAAGCTTATCTTATAACTATATTTTACATTTTATTAAGATATCAAACTAAATATATTTATACTATCTCCTTTCTCAAATGACATTGTGAATATCAATTTAAAATAACTCACAAAGTGATAGAAAATGGAGAAGGAAAAACATATAATAAAATAACCTCCCTTATTTTCACTATGCAACATATCTTCATAAATATAGATGCAGTTTAAACATGGTATACAATATCTATGATAAAAAGGATTCAAGCTCAAAATCCTTCTCAAATAGGAAATGAGAAGAATATAACCAAAATGAGAAAATAATGAATTTAGTAACAATATTGAAGATTTATTCTAGATTTAGATACTTATTGGTTTATTAATCATTTCACATGTTTTTTCTTCTTGTTTGTTTAAAAATCAATATAAATCATGTAGTGATAAATCTATGAGGACTTTAACAATAGAAAAATTGTGTATTAATAAGTAAGGTTAAATCCTTCACATGAGAGGTAAAGTCATGTTTACTATATTTAAATTCCAGTTCTTGCATATTTTGTAAACTAAAAGGAAGCCTTATGCATCTATAAAATGTTGATTACAACTTTTTATGGACCATAAGAGAAACAAATGGGCTTACATGGATGCATGAGAGGTTTTAATTTTTTCTCCATGGTTAATGGAACAATATTGACTTTTCTTTTCAATGGTAATTATAAATAAATATTGAATTGATAAATATTTTGTGGCTAAGAATTAAATGATAAATAATGTGATGGTGATGAAGAAGAATTTGTTTGAATTTCTAATAGACTTGGTGATGCGTTTTTCTTTCCTATTTAGATTATGTAAAATTAATATCTACTTTTATGTATTTATAAGTAAATTATTTAAATTTGACATGTCATTATCATTGTGAACATGATGTAATATTAGCTAGAAGAAATATGAAAACATGAATTTTAGTGACTATCACGTGATATGTGGAAAAAATAATATTTCTTGAGTTGTTCATTGATAAATAATCAAGTATATTTTTTGTCAAAAATGTAAATCTAATATAGTATGATTTTTGTATTATTTAACTCGTATTTATTATTAAAAGTAAGATTAATTTAAACCACAATAGAAAAAGATGTAATCTCTTTTAGTGATTGATAAATTTATGATTAAGATGAATCTATAATGGTTTTTTTATCTCTATGTATAGATCAACCATAGTGTAATTTTTCCTTGTTTAAATTGTAGTTTTGAATAATTCATTATTAATAATAATATTTTATATTAAAAGTTGAAGGAGTTACACATTTTCGTCTTATTAAGAACCAACTAAAATATTTTACATTTAATTATTTTTTCCTTGTGAGTATTGAAATATCTTACTAATTATGTTAAAATGAATATGAATGAGCTATCGCCCATGGGGATTTGGATTGACGGTGAATGGATGCACTATTAAGGCACTCCTTGCGATAGGTCACTAGTTCAAATCCCCTGTGGGTGCTTACCTACCAAAAAAAATAATATGAATGAGCTATCTAAGAAATAGAAAAATATTTATGGTAATTTCACAATTACAGTTTCAACCATACTAAATTTTGTAAGTTATACAAATAATCTTTGCATTTTTTTAAAGTAAGTCTTTTTGCATGTAATTTCATATATAAAATTTTGATATAAGCTCACCAATACATAATCTATAATAAATATTATTTCATAAAAATAAACATCATGATGATAACCATCTAATAAACATAAATATCATCTAAGATACACATTCAAATTCACTGTCATCATTTATATATATACACCTTTAGCACATATAAACCTCATCAGCTAGCACAAAAATCTAATAATCTAACAGGGCATAATCATCGTGATCACATCTAAGAAAACGCAAGCTTTGTACTCTAACACCATCACCACACACATCCTCGAATTAATATACATCTCATGTCAAATAACTATTATCACCTACATATCTATCGGTAAGCACATTAAATGAACATATCTAACATGACCTAACAATATACACATCAACATCAACATATAAATTATGTACATGAACAAGACAAACAATGGCATCAAGTCAAATAAATGTTATCAAATATCTAATACAATAGACGTAGTGGTGGCATCCTAGACTTTGGCAGCTTGGTCTGTAGCTTGGTCAAGTGTTTCTTCAACAGTCGAACTATTTTTTTTTTCTAAGTAAAAGTAATCTATTAATATGTATAGAAGGATACAAAGAGGACAAGACCTCAACCAAGGTATCATAAAGTATCAACAAAATCTGGACTGCCCCAACATTGGGGAAACCAGTCCAGTGAGAGCAAAAATCTCAAAAATGGTATCAATTGTCAAGTCCAGACCCCACAAAAGAAACAGTAAGAAACAGTAAGTCCAAACCCCATAGCTGGCCTTGAACTATCATCAGGCAGACCCTGCTTATTCTCCGTCCCTTGGTTTCTGCCAACGTGATATTGCGATGCGATCTGATCATAATCGCATATCATTGTATGTCAAGGCCTTGCCCTTTGGTCTCCCCATGCTGTGATCTGCCATCGAGTCTACATCATCGCATCGCACATATGAAGGTGTAAAGGCTCTGCCCCTTGGTTTTCGCCGATGTGATATTGCGATGCGATCTGATCACAATCGCATATCGCTATATGTTAAGGCCTTTCCCTTTGGTCTCCCCATTCTGCGATCTACCGATATTGTGATGCGATCTAATCGCAATCACATATTGCTGTTAATTACTACCCGCATCCGGGGTTGAGCTTCCTTGTGCACCAGGTCAGTGCAAATTTGCAGTTGATTGTGATCATCAATGATGTTGAGTGGTTCGTAATGTAGGATTTGGTCTTGATCAAGTCCAATGTTTACTAGGAGATCAGCAATTTTGTTACTGTCCCTTTTAACATGCATAAAATTTATTTCTCTCCTATTTCTTATCCATGTCTCTAAAGTTTCAAGCCTTGCCAATAATCTCCAGTTGTGGGCAAGTGGCTAAGCCGCATTTCCTTGTTGGATTAGTGTGTCCATGTTGAGAAGGATTTGAGTGTCTCCTTCTATAAGTATGGGATAAAAATTGTGTTGATCAGCTAACTGCATACCTTGCCATAGTCCTTCCAGTTCTGCCGAGTTGTTCGTGTCCCTTCCTATGGATCCAAAGTACAGTAGTAGGGGTTGGCCCTCATGATTCCTGAATATGCCTCTGAATCCTGCTTTGCCTAGGTTGCCCTTGGAAGCACCATTAAAATTAAGCTTGATCACTTTCTTTGGGGGGTGAATCCAATGCGAGGGCGGCCTAGTTGCATTATGAGGTATATTGGAGTTCAATTGAGCTTGTGGGAGTTGTATATTCCAATTATCCCATATGCTTAGTTCTTGTGGTTGTGTCGGAAAGTCCTCAGTCATCCATTTATGTAAAGCTAGAGTTTCTTTGATATTCTGACATAGGTTATTCCATATGATTTCTATGGAGGTTTTTTTATTTTTGAAAATTCGTTTATTTCTTTCCTTCCATATTGTCCAAAGTAGGAAACCTGGCAAGATGGTCCACAACTTGTTGATAATTTTGCTATTGTATGGCTCTGGAGTCCAATTGCTAATGGTGCTTTTGATATCCCCAAGAAGTCTATAGGGTCTCTGGCATCTGAAAGTGAGCTTTTCCTGGAGCTAGTTGGCCATGTGGTAGGAATCCATGAGGTGTTGAATGGTTTCTTCATTATTCTGACAATTGGGGCAGTAAGAAGGACCATGAGATCCTCGTTTGATTAAGCTGTCCCAAGTGAGAATTCTCCTATGATACAACAACCAGATGAAGGTGGAGACTTTGGTCCAGATCCCAGCTGTCCATATACGATTCCAGGTAGGATCAATTGGATCCTAAGATTGAGACATTATCTGGTAAGCTTCTTTGGTGGTGTATGTTCCTCTCAGTGTGTAACCCCATCTTAGAACATCGCTACCTGTATTATATTTAATTTTCTTGTTGGTAAGCTCTTTCTGTATCTCCCTACTGTAAGCTTCCGCTTCTTGATGTACTATTTTTTCCACCGGTTTCCATTGCCTGAATCCCTGTGTATTGCTAGGATTCCAGTAATATGCTACAGTTTTATACTGATTAGTATCATTACTATTATGATTTGTTCCTGGTATGAGTACTAAAATTTTGGGTCGTTGTTGCTAGGAATCCATCCAAAAACATGTTGTTCTCCCATCCCTTATCTCCCAAAAGCTATGCTAATGGATGACGCCTTTGTGTTGCTTGGCCGCATTCCAAATTAAAGATCCTTTGGGCATGGTAGTTATCCTTATTAGTTCTTGTTGCGGTCGGTTGTTGGCATACTTTGTTGTCCATAATTGCGCCCATGGCTTCTGTGGACCAGAGACCCATTGCCACCATATTCTGGCTCCCATCAAGATGTTGTTGTGTTGTGGATCGCGCAAGCCGAGACCCCCCTACTTTCTAGGCTTGCAAACCTTTTCCCATTTGACCAAGGCCCCTTTTATGTTTTGTCCTGTAGAACCCCATAAGAAGTTGCGTTGCAGATTCCTAATTCTTTTTAGTACCCATTTCGGAGCAGCAAGTAAAGAGAACAAATAGAGGGGCATGGATTGTAGAACTACTTTAATCAATACTAATCTGCTTGCCATGTTGAGTGTCCTATGAGTCCAAGACTAGAGCCGATTGTCCATTTTCTCCAAGAGTTGATGCCAAGAAACATGCTTTAAGGCGGAATCAATGAGTGGTGCTCCTAAATACTGAGAAGGAAGCTTGGCTTGAGGGAAGCCTATCATTCAAGCAATGATTCTTTGGGTGGTGATAGGGGTTTTGAAGAAAAAAATTGGAGATTTGGTGGCATTGATGGTTGTGTCAGAAGCAAATGAGAATGTGTCTAGAAGTACTTTGAAGGTTTTGGCTTCATTAACAGAGGGGTGACCAAAGAGAATATTATCATCAATGAATCGCTGATGTGTAATAGCAGTGGAGCCACAGATAGAGAGACCTCTAAGATCATGAGAATGAGCAGAGTGCTTTATGAGACGGCCAAGACCCTCAGCCATAATGATGAAAAGAAATGGGGACAGAGGGTCCCCTTAACGAATTCCCCTTGACGGGTGATACGGTTTAGAGGGGATACCATTAACAAGGACAAAGCATAGCGGAGAGGAAACAAGGGTCATTATCCACCTTACCCAGGTCAGGCTGAATCCAAAGGTTGTTAGCACGCTCTTTATGTAAGTCCAGATGAGCTTATCAAAGGCTTTGGAAAGGTCGACTTTCAGTAGCATTCCATCCCGTTTTCTTTTTTTGAGAGAGTGGATGGTTTCATGAGTGACAATAATGCCATCCAGAATTTGCCGACCTTTGACATACCGAGATTGCTCTGGGGAGATGAGAAGAGGGAGGAGTGATTTGAGGTGATTAGCTATGAATTTCAAGATAATCATATAGATAACATTGCAAAGGGAAATAGGCCTGAACTTCTCTGAGTGCTTGGTTGAGAAACTTTAGGAATAAGGGTGATGAAGGTTGCATTGAGTGAAGGGAGTAACCAGTGCATGACTCTAGATTCTTCTACCACATTCCAGACAACTACTTTGATTAAATCCCAAAAGTGGTGGTAAAAGTTAGACGTGAAGCCGTTAGGACTGGACGCTTTCCCAGCCTTCAGTTGTTTTGAAGCTTCTTCGACCTCCAAGATGGTGACTAGTCTTAACAGAAGTTGATTATGCTCCTCGATGATGAGTTTAGGAATATGCTTGAGTATTTCATTGATTGCTTGCTTTCTATCTGTGTGATGCTCTTGACGAATAGTTTTGAAGTGATTTGTGAGCTCTTCCTCTATATCTTCCTGTTTATCCATTTTGTCACCCTATGAATTTTGAATGTGAGAGATTGTGTTATTCATTCTTCTTTGTATGGTTGTACGGTGAAAAAACTTGGTATTTCATTCCCCTTCTTTCAACCATCTGATTCTTGACTTCTATCTCCATAGCATTTCCTCTTGTCTACCTCTTTCATCTAGTTGTGTTATCAATGTTTGTTCTTGTCTGGCATACTCCTCTGTTCTGCCCTCTAGGATCACCTTTTGCTATAGCTCTGCCATGCTCTTCTCAAGCGCTTTCTTCTCCTGAAAAATGTTGCCAAAGATTGTATAGTTCTAGATTTTGATTTGTTTTTTAATATGCTTCAATATTTGTTGGAATTGGTACATGAGAGAGCCTCCATTGGGTATGAAACTTTCCCACACTATTTTGACTACTGTATTAAACTCAGGTTGTGTGAACCAAAAAGCTTCAAACTTGAAGGGTTTTCTGTTTGAGTTTCCTGGATTTTTCCATTGCATAGAGATGGGCCAATGATCCGATCCAACTAGGGGTAGGATTGAAGCACATATGTCACCACCATGATGGATGAAGTTGTCTAAGATTAGAAATCTATCCAACTTGGATGCGATTTGCTGAGTACCAGATCTCTTGTTGTTCTAGGTAAAGATGACGTTGTCAAACGATAAATCTGTTAGTCTATTTTGTTGAATATAGACTTTGAATTCATTGCTTTCTTTTTCCAGTTTTCTTCTACCGCCCAATTTTTCCTCCAGCTGTGTGATCATATTGAAGTCACCACCTATTAATTGGAGTGGATGAGTTCTTGTAGCATTGATAATTTCCGATGTTTCTAATAGCTTAATTTTTTGTGTACTTTCTTGTGGAAAGTAAACATTGGTTAAATGCCCATGTATGTTGGTGCCAATCAAGTGGAATATTGCATATATGAAGTGATGCAAGTCATAAAAGTTTGTTAAGGAGACCTGTTGAGTGTTCCAAGCTATGGCTAACCCTCCCGAGGCACCTGTTGCATCAACTGTAACTGTTTGACCTCCTTCCCAGGCTTTGGATAGTATGGATTCTAAAGTACTCGAGCTACATTTTGTTTCTTGCATAAATATAATCTATGGTTTTTCTTTCTGAATCATGTTCTTCATCATTCTGTACTTCCCAGGACCATAAAGTCCTCTTACATTCCATGAGATTAGCTTCATGGTTGACTGGTAGGTAGGGACCGATAATATTTGGTCAACTTAGAGCATCTACCCAATTCCACGAGCATTCCCCAATTAAAATGGTGCGTTGTAAGTCTATATTCCTACCTCTTTTCTTCCCCTCTTTGATGATATGTTTTCCATCCCATCAGCCTCCTTGTTGTATGCCAAGAGTGTTATGTTGATGCATTCGTGTAATCACTACTTCCAGATTCTCCAATTGTCTTTCTGGTATTGTGTCGAAGTCCTTCCTTTTGCAAGCTTGCTCAAGACTGAAAATGCCTATTTCCCCGAGATCAAAGCTTTCTGGTTCTTCTTCCATTGAGCTTTGATGATTGCCTTCTTCCTGTTGAGTGAGAGACTGAGTAGGTTCTGCCTAAGTATCATCAATTTCCATTATCTTTTCGGATCATAGTACTTTGTGCTGAACATTGTTGGTTTTGTTTTGTAGATCTGAAGCAGGCTTTTCAGAGGAGATGATATTCAAAGGATGACTAGTTTTGGAATTGGTAGAAATGGTGGATGTATGATTGTGTGGATCTGTGCTTGTCTTTGCTGGCCTAGGCGTATCTGAATCAGGCTATTCCAAATTTGTCAAGATATCAAAGCTGTTGCTTGAGGAGGGAAAATTAGAGGTTGGCACAGTAGTTTTGGGCATTGAGGGGGCTTTTTTAGTATGCCTTTTCCGACCAGCTACCTTGGTGAATCCATCAGAATCAAATTTGTTTCCAGTTTCTATGTTTCTAGGTGGCATGTTTAAGGGACAATCATGAAAGAGGTGACCGTGAGCATGGCATCTCCTGCAACGGAAGGGTACATGTTCATAATCAAGGGGTTGAATGCATTCAAAGTCATCATGTAGTAGACTTACCGTGTCTAGTAGCGCATGGCCCAACTTCATATAGATGCAGATCATGCATATGAAGTGTATCTTCGAAGCTTAGTTTCCTCCGCATCCTTAATGTACTCGCCTAAGCCATTGCCGATGGCTTTTAGAGAATCATCTTCCTGGTTTTCTATTGGAAGCGAGTACATGCGGATCCAGACTGGCGCCCAACTAAAGTCTTCTTTGTCAGGGTTAAATATTTCTAACCAGTCTTTTAGATAAAGGCCTGCTGTGTTGAAGAAGTAGGGTCCTCTGTCCAATACCCTGTTTCTATCTTCAAGGCAGTTGAAAGTGGCTGTGAAGAAGCCTTTAGGGCCCAGCTGTAGAGTTACATGACCTTTGGGCCTCCACTTCGAAATTATCCAGCCTTGCAGGGCTTTTTCAGTCGGCCAGAAGCCTATAAATTTGTCGATCAGTGCGTGATATTTCATATATTGTATTTGTGTATTGATTCTATGGCTAGGTAGCTCAATCTTGGGCCTTTTTGTAGCAATGGATTTGCATGTTGGCGATGAGGCTTTCTTCATTTGACCTAATGTTGCTTGTTTGTCCTCTGTCTCTTGTACCAGATTTTCTTGTTCATTCTTCTATGTCTGCTGCACAGGCCGTGCCTCAAACTTCTCTAGATTCTATGTTCTGCCCTCTATTGGGTTTTCCGTAGTATTATTTTTGGGGGGAGGCACTGATGCCTCCCCCATTGGATTGTTCATTATTCCTTGCACTCAGAACTACAGTGCCAGTCCTGACAATGTTTTTGTCTTAGCTTGGAAGACTACAAGTTCAAGCAGTGCACCATCGGTGGTTATGACAAGAACCCTAGCTCCTTAGTGCGCCATTGCAGTGCCTCCTTTCAACAGTCGAACTATTAGGTGGAAGAGAAGGTGCATGATATGCTCTCTTAGGGAAACATGAGGCACCGCCGTCAGTACTAGGTGATCATCATGAGGTGAATGATGAGGAGATTTAGTACTACCAAAAGGATCACCAACACCTAGACCATGATTTGATGGGGTAGTACTACCAGAAGCTTGATCACCATCCTCATCATCGTGATCTAACAGGCTAACATTAACACAGTAACTATCCTTGGTGCACCCAAAAAACAGTAACGTATCGGCTTTAATACGCTATCAAATAGAAGAGCACCGAAAATAGTGTGTACATACATATGACACGCCACTTTTGGTTCACATACATACATTTTTAACACAGTGCGTCGAAAATCTTACCCATTGGTACATACACATAACCTTTTCGCACCAGTATGGAATGTTCAAGATATCGAATGCAGCGAGCTAAATTTTATTAATATTATGTTTGCAATGTGTTTGGTAAATATAAATGCAGTGGGAGTAACCTAAAAATGTACACACCAACATATAATTTATAGCTTTCCCCGATGCATTTTAATTTACAAGACACACCGACAACACCACGGTATGTTAGGTTCATGCACTGAACTACAATGCACACTTTCAATTTACATGGTCAACTACTATTGGTGTCAGCCAAACCTGTCGAACGCACTGCACAAGAAAGAAGAATAAAAAACACTGGATTTTTTGACCTATTTTTCAATCCTAATCCACAAAAAAATTAAATTAGATAGAAACACAGACATTACCCTGAAATTTGGTCACTGGGGAGGCATAGTTCACACGTAAATGAGAAAACAAAATCACCAGCATTTGAGAAAATTGGAAAGCCATGCACTAAGCATGGTATAGAATGATGGTGAGCAAGAGAAGCATTTATAGTAGGGCATCTACATCAGGAAAGAGTGGCACTGGTGCTTCAAATCTCTACAACACTACAAATGGTAAAAATGAAATCTATGGTTAGTAGGTTTTTTTCCATTTAACCTTGTTTCAGTGTGTTATTACAGTTACACTAGTCCATACTATCTCTAAGAGCACCACTTTTTTGTAAATTGAAAACCATATAACAGTTCTCTTGTTAAGATGGACCAATGCATTTTAATACATGAACCACACTAGTGCTTCATTTGAAAAAGCACTACATTTTTTATAAAATTAAAAACTCCCTAGCAGTGCTTTTCTAAGATGCACTGAGGCATTTTAATACATGGAAAACACCAGCGCTTCTGAGAATATAGAACATACATTTTTAAATTAAAAACCCTATAGTGGTGTTTTTGTTAAGATGTGTCGATATGTTTTAAAACATTAACCAAAATGGTGCTTTGTGGGAATATAGTATGTTGAGAATGGGTTCCCCCAAGAGTCAGTTTTGGGGCAGAAAGCCCAAATTTTGTAATAAAGATGTAAAGTCTCCGCATTTTGTGGTCGCAGAGCGCGAAGATGTCAAGAGTCATAAAGGGTTGTCTGCCCTTGGTTTATAAAAGTCTCATGTCAGCTGTAAATATCTACCCATGGTCCATGGACTATGGGATTATATAAAAAGGGAGTCTTAAAAGAGTCTAAAGGAGAGGAAGTAATGGTAGAAATAGTTTGTGGGTAAGAATTTCTAAGTGTTCTTGGGTCTTATCATAGGTAGACGCTCTACAACTGAGTGCATAGAGGCCTAGGGTGGAAATTTGCAGCTGAGTGCGCGGACCCCTACAGTTGTGTGCGCAGGGTGGATAAAGTTTATACTGAACTTGAGATATCAATAAAGAGAAGTATTCTACAAATCACTATGTATCTTGTCTTTGTTTAATGCATCTGATTATATTATGTTACGATCTGGGTTTACATTATAATTCTTATTTGATGCGTGAATGTATCTAGTTATATCTGTTAATTGAGTGCAACAAGAATAAAGGTTTAGGCGAAGATAACTGTAAATGCATGGTAGATTAAGTAACAATGAATATAACTTGGGAACTTATATAGTAACCACAGGGGCACGTAAGTTCTTGGACCTCTGGTTAGGGTTGCACGAAGATCAGTCAGATACCTTCTTGAAGGTATTGAAGGACGAAAGAGAAGGAACATCGATAAACCTAAAGGCTTATCGATCTGCACGAAGGCAGGATCAAGAAGTATAGATCGACATCACACCCATCTCAGGGTGGGGAAACTTGGTTCCTGCATCCCCCCATACTACTTCGAAAGGGCCAGCAGTGTAGGGATTTCCTTGGTTGACTAACGCTGAACCTGAGTTAGGGCCCATCAAGCCAAAAAATGGTTTCGTTGCTGGAACCAGGATCTGAATACGTGATGTGTGATGTCATATCATTGGAATCCAACTAAGAAATAAATCGAAACCTGGTTGGATAGAAAGATTTACAAATTGGCAGTGCAAGAAAACAAGAATCCACGACTAACGAAAGAACAGTGCTTGGATAGATACCTATACACAGAAATACATGAAATCTTCTTCTGTTCCTTCCCAGTTGAGTTATACGAATGGATCACGAAGTTGGAAGACAACCAAGGAAGTTGGAGACTTGAAAAGCCGATTGTTTGGACATTGGAGCTAGTGAGGAGGTTGGAAGATTCTAAAGATAAGATCGTGCGCATTGTCGACCATTGGATCGACGGCATCATAGGGGGATTTGTGTCAGAGTTCGCGATTGATACCTCTATTAGTTACAGTGAACGAGAGTGTCACTTCTTTAAAGGACTGCGAGGTAAGTATTTAAATCACTGAATACTTGGATTAAGATTCTCTCGTGTGAACAAAAGTTTATGCAATTACCTTGATGTTTGGAGCTAAGTGAAGTGGAAAACCTTTCAGGGACGGAGGAAGAAAAGGTCCTGAGTATATCCCACTGATTGGACCTCCTTTAAGTGACAACGAACGAGCACCGCAGACCTCTCCCTTGAGCGCTAGTCAGTTGATAAGACAAGGGTTCCCACGAATAGCTACACTGCCTCCACCCTCATCCCATCCATCCACTCTACCTCCATCCTCGCCTCCACCACTCACCCCATCACTCACACCACTGCCACCTCCACTGTCCAATATGGAAAACTCCATAAACTATCTATATTCAAGGGCATAGGGAATGAGGACCCGGACCAATTTTGGCTCAACATAAAGGTTGTATGGGAATCTTAGGGCATCACAGATGATCACATGAAGAAGGCAACATTGGTTAGTGCTTTGCAGGATCACGCACTAACCTGTTACATCAAGTACTCTAATGACAACTAGGTAGCTACGCTAGTAGAGATCCAAACTGCGTTGAATAAAGAATTCAGCAGGCCTAAGTCTAAAGCATAGTTGATTGTGGGATTCAACGAAATTGCGATGAAACTAGGTGAGACCCCTTAGGAGTTGGATCAGAGATTGAAGTGTAAAATTCATGAAGCTAATATGAATTTAACGAATGGGCAACACCACAAATGGTTCGTGGCTTCACTCTTGCCTCGCCTAAGGGTTGCACTAACACAACAAAAGATTACGACTCAGGCAGAAGCCTTGGAGATTGCGATGAGACTACATGAAACTTCGATGCAAGATCTGAATCTGGGGGTTCGGCAAATTCATGTGCATGAAAAACCTTTGTATCAAGATGCAAATTCTGAAGTAGGACATAACAACTCAACTAGAGGTGTGCGAAGAAGTTTGGTGCATAAAATTCAAGGGTCAGGGGCATGACAAGGATCATTTCCTAGTCTTCACAAACTATGTTGCAACAGGAGGAAAAATGCTTCTACGACCAGAGGCCATGGCAGGACCAAGTGTAGGGCTTGTGCTATAGTGTGCTCTATGTCAGGTAGCAGGGAAACATACAACTGATAATTTCCATTTACTACATAAATTCGTACAAACACCACAACAACTATTCTGCAATTTCTATCAATCAATAGGCCATGACGAGTGTAATTGTTGAAGTTATGAATTGATGATGGACAGGAAACTTGCATACAGCATGCAGATAGAAACGCGACCTCCAGACCAAGGTGTTGGGGGAACGCGAGGTGAGTATCAAGGGACCAGCTGAGCCTAAGGTGGAGGAGGGCCAAGTAAAGGTTGAGGGCATCTTATTTGTTACAATTGTGGAGGACCAGCACACTATGCGAGGGACTGTCTGAATCTGACGCAACTGTCATCTCACTATTGTACTCAGTTTGACCATGTGACTGAGGATTTCCCTATATTGTTGGCTAAGATTAGCAAAACAGGGGACGCAGCCGATGTAGAACCTCTAAATGATGAGGGTTGAGCCTCACAAGGAAGACCCTAAGCTAAACATTATGTTGTGAAGCAGAACTATGATGGGGGAGGATAAAGGCAAGTAGCTTGTAGAAGGCGAAAGGGTTAGAAAAGCACCAAAAAAGGAGACTGGGTTTGATTTGGAGCACACTAAAGAAACATTTATGGAAGCAAAGAAAAGCTTCGATGAGGCCTCTACCTCAGGAATTCAGGAAAAATCAGCTGAAGAAATGGACCCATCCATGATTACCACATTCTTGGAGACCCGCATGAAGCTACTCCATGAGAGTAAGGCTATGAAGGGCTTGCAGGAACTGATCAATTAGTGTGCTAGTAAGGATGGCGCTACTGGTGAATAGTCTGTGGTTAGGAATCTTGGCAAGCACAAGGGAAGGACTGGGTGAGAAATGAGACTCACCACACAGATAGGGGAATACGAGATGGACCAAGTTATCCTGGATCTGGGTTCTGACGCAAATGTTTTACCAAACCAGACTTGGGAAATAATGGGGAACCTTGCGCTCTAGTGGTCTCTGATATAGTTAAGAATGGTGAATCAACAAAAAATTATCCCAATGGGGAGGCTATAAGGGGTCACAGTCGACATCGAGGGAGCAAGTGCTCTGGAAAATTTTGAGGTAATAGAAATTGTGTATGATAGCAATCCCTACCCTGCGCTCCTTGCAATCGATTGGGACACTAACATGAATGGGGTAATCAACCTAAAGAAGTGGATGATGATATTTTAAAATAAGTTACTCCATGTAGTGGTGCCACTAGATCCTGTGGAGGGACAACACTATATAGAACTAGTCCGAGATTATGAAAGTGATGACGATCTGGACCATATTTACAAGATAACAACACAATACTAGGATTGGGTGAATCTGACAGTGAACGAACGTATTGAATGGGATCACGAAATCTCCTGCACAATAGATTCAGATGAAGAATTGGAGCATTGGCAGAACCAACTACATGAAGTATCAACACTTCGGTATAATATGATGACCAAGTCATTGCATTGTGTGTCATCCAAAGTCAGGGATCTACCTCATTATGTTGGGCTCATTGATGTTCATTTCTTTTTGGATGCATTTGAGAGAGAAGTGCTAGAGAAACATCACTTCCAGGCCTTGGAATCGATAGTGTGTGTTATGCCTACAAGATGATGGGGTACGCACAAGGATAGTTTCGACGATTGGCACAACTATAGGAGGATGATGAGAATATATTTTGGGCAACCAAAAGGGTGGATGATAGATAAGTATGATGGAAGGGATGACCCTCGTGATCACTTGGCCAAATGGACTAAGGCATATGGAGTGGAGCCTCAGCCTGAATGGGTGCATCTATTTTGTCATATCCTGGGCTTCATACCAATGAATTGGTAGTTGGAAATTGAGCTCCGCCATGGCACTGAAGCATGGGACATCCTGCGCTAGGGATTTCTAATGACGTTCAGCTTTGAGGATGGGTTTAACTATATTGACATGGTACTACAAGAGGTTAAAGCAGTGATCTTTAGGATACTGTAAGATCCTTCAGACCTGATCCAACCTGATTGGACTACCAATTTGAGCCATGCATTGGAATGTTATAACGTGACCGTTGAAGAAGAACACGAGGATCCCCGAAAAGTTAATATTATACAAACTAAAGGTCATCGCGAGGTTGAAGGTCCGCAGATAGAGGATCTTGACATAACCGCGCTGTTGAAAACCAAGAAGGTCAACATTGGCATAGAGGAGAGGAAAAAAATTTGCAAAGATTGGGGACTATTGGGATGATGCGACAATAGACAAGGTCGTTGAGCTCCTCCGCGAATATCAGGATTTGTTCCCCACAGATGTTTCTGATCTAAAAGGGATAATAGGAGACCTAGGTGTCATGAAGATCACCCTGAAACCAAACATGAAACCTGTAAAGAAATGACCTTACTGCCTTAATCCTAAGTATAAAGAAAGGGTTTGCTCTGAGTTAGATAAGATGCTCGCAGTAGGAATTATTGAACCAGTGGAAGAATCTGATTGGGTAAGCCTGATAGTGGTGTAGGAAAAGAAATAGAAAGAAGAAATAAGGATATGTGTGGATCTTCGGAAGCTAAATGATGCTTGCGTGCATGACCCCTTCCCAACCCTGTTCACTGATGAAGTCCTGCATAATGTAGGCAGCCAAGAAGCATACACTTTCACTGATGGGTTCTTTTGGTATCATTAGATCAAAATCGTGCTTGAGGATAGAAGTAAGACAACCTTTGTGATAGAATGGGGATGTTTTCAGCACACTGTAATTCCTTTTGGGCTGAAGAATGTGCTAGCAATATTTTTCACGTTTAGTCATTGTGGCATTCAAAGACTTCATCCATAAGTTCCTGGAGGTGTACTTTGACGATTGGATAGTGTTTGGATTGGTCAAGCATCATGTGGCTATTCTGCGCTTAATGTTAGATACGTGTTGAAGATACCAGATCGCGCTCAATCTGAAGAAGTGTCTGCCTTGTGTCCCTTTTGGGATCCTACTGGGTCATGTGGTGTGCAGATAGGGATTGATGGTAGACCCCATGAGATCATGGTGATAATCAACTTGGAGGTGCCAAGGAATGTGAAACAACTGCGTGCAACCCTAGAGCATACCAGATGCTATAGGGAGTTCATCAAGAGTTATGCCCAGATAACCGCGCCCATGGCAAAATTGTTGAAAAAGGATGTTACGTTTTGTTGGAGTGATGAATGCCAGAAGAGCTTGGATGTGCTGAAAGAGAAAATGGTCATCGTGCCAATCCTAGTCTTCCCAGACTAGAAGAAGCAATTTCATGTGCACGTGGATGCCTCCTATATTACACAAGGGGTCGTGCTAACACAGTTGGGTGAGGGGGAATTGGACCATCCTATATAATTCGCGACTAGGAAGGTTTCCAAGCTTGAGAAGAACTATTCTACTACAGAGTGCGAAGGAATAGCCATGGTATATGCGCTCCAAAAGTTCAGGCACTATTTGCTGGATGGACATTTTAAGATATATACAAATCATTCTACGTTGAAATACATGGTTAATAAGCCTGTGTTGGGGGGGAAGATATGCAAGTGGTTGTTATTGTTCCAGGAGTATGATTTTGAAGTTATTGTGAAGCCTATATGATTAAATGCAGGACCAGATCATCTATCGCGCATTGAAACAGGAGAGGAGCCCACTAATTTGGAGGAAGGACTGCCTGATGCGCAGTTCCTTGCAGTGCATGTCGTGAATAGACACTTTGAAGATATCATACATTTCCTGACAATGGGGACTGATCCATAAGGGTATACGAGCCAGCAAAAGAAGGAGTTAGTAGTACGCGCAACAGATTTCTCTGTCATTGCAGGACACTTGTACAAAATGGGGTCAGATGAAATATTGCGACGATATGTACCTAACTTTCAACGAAGCAACATTCTCACAAAGGTTCATGGAGGAGCTACAGGAGGAAATTATGTAAGAAAAGCAATAACGCAGAAATTTCTATGTTGTATTGTGGTGGCCAACTCTGCATAAGGACATGAAAGCATATTGTAGGGCCTGTGACACATGTCAAAGGACTGGCAGGTCATCATGGAGGGATGAACTATTTTTTATTTCGTAGGTGATGTTACAACCGTTCGAGAAATGGGCGATTAAATTTGTGGGCCCAATTCAGCCTCCGGGATAGAAGACAAGTGCACAGTACATCATCACCGCAACTGAGTACTTGATCAAGTGGGTGGAGGTGCACCCTTTGAAGGACTATGTCAGCATGATAGAAATGAAGTTTCTTTTTGAATATGTATTGATGATATTTGGTTGTCCAAAGATCTTGATAAGCAATCACGACACACACTTTCTTAATGAAATAATCAGTGCATTGACAAAAGAATTTTAGGTATATCATCAGAAGAATGCCTTATCACCCGCAGGCCAATGGGACAGTGGAAGCATTCAATAAGAGACTGGAGAATGCACTGACAAATGTCTACAATGCTCAGAGAAGTGACTGGGATGTGCACATACCAACAGTGCTATGGGCCTACATAATGACTTGCAAGAAGTTGAGTGGGAAAACACATTTCAGATTTGTGTATGGCGTAGAAGCTTTGATGCCAATGGAGTACATTGTACCTAGTCTACGCATAGAGGCACTCACGGGAATGGCGTACCGTGGAGCCTTGGAAAAGAGGCTCGCGCAGCTAGTGGAGCTTGAAGAGGACAAATTTCTAGCTGGATTTCATCAACAATTTCAAAAGGAGCGCGAAAAGGCATGGCATGATGTCGCACATTAAAATGCACACCTTCAAGGTAAATGATCTCGTTTTTTTATATGACAGCAAGTTTGATAAATTTCCAAGAAAATTTAGGATGAACTGGTGGAGAAGTTCAGTTGGTAAATATAAATGGGGATCCCTTCTCAGGAAAGTTGAATGATAGCCGATTGAAGCCATACACTAGTGATCTAGCTAGGTGACTATATGAAGGTTGCATAGCCTTAGCACTCTAGGCAACTAAAAGGAGGCGCAGGACTATAAACTACATTGCCTAGGTTAGGGAACTGCACGATGAGGAAATTGCGTGGAATGAGGAGATGTCACAGAGACCACACAAGCACACAGAATGTTGTGCTACCTAGGATAAAAATGTGCAGGTGAGCCAGAAAGTGACTGTTAAAGTCATTGTTCATGATTTAACAACGAAAAAATGGCCAAATGGAGTGAGTGGGTGGCAATTAAGAAGAAATTTATGGGTGAGATCCTTGAAAATATACTGCCAATCTAGCATTAATGAACTAATTTTGGGGGGAACGGTCCAATTTGAATTCAAAATGGCCTGTAAATTACATCTAGCTACCCAACGAAGAACACTTGCCATTTTGATCACTGAGTTTTTGAGCTCTCAGACACGTATGAACTGTGAATTCTTTGAAGCTCTAATAGAAAGTTTGACATTTGAGCAATTGCCAAAGGAGACACAAGAACTGTTGAATAGCATCATGTCGACACTAGCAGAAACTGTAGATATTGGGGAAGTAGTGACAGTCAAAGGGGTTGCAGCAAAGGTTGATATGGGAGCAGACAGAGCTGCTCTGAAGGTTGCAGAGATACCAGCTAAAGTCCCCAAGTCGTCACGGTTGCCTAGACCAAGGCCTACCTTGATCCAGGAGAGTGCGAATAGCAAGAAAGGAAAGTAGGCTGCGACACCGCAGCTGGTATGCATGTCACCTAGGAGAAACCTGCCGAAGGACAAGTCCACCACTCAAGAAAAGGGCAAAACAATTAACCTAGAATCGGAGGAGGAAGAAATTTAGGATATCCCAATGGATGATGAGAATATTAGGATAGAAACAAAGGACATTGAAGTTGAGGGGTCTGACCTCATTACTAAATTGCTTGAGTACATCCCGCTATGCAAGGGCAAGGCCAAGGTGCCTAAGGACATTGACAAGAGCAAGGTCACCTTGTACACACCTCCGCTGCCGGACCAAATTGTTTTTGAAGAATTGCACTTGGGGCGAATTCCAATGTTGAAATTGGAGTATTAGGACTTATCTAACACCAAGCAATTCCCTCACTTGGTGACAGACTAGCTGATGCACCTTGTTCTCCATAAGACCACCGAGATGACCATGTTGGAACCGTGAAAGTGACTCAAAGGCATGGATAAGGCAGGCCTGCTCAACCTACTATGGGTGTCGCACTACAATCGCACACCCATTACCTTGATCGTAATCAAGCAGTTGTTGTGCTTGGTACATGATGGGTGTCTATGGATGGAGGAGCTGATACCCATCACTGATAGACTGATCCATAGAATCACAAGGTTGCCATACTTAGGTGAGAATCTGGCTATGATGTTTGGTAGAAAGGTGGGCAAGATGGCTCTCACTGAGGCCATGAGAAGTTTGGATTATTAAAGAAGTTGCGCGGCTATTCTATTACAAGTATTTCCAATCATGTGATCAAAGTGGTCACGCATATTTTGGCAGGGAAGGTCATGTCGAAGTGTCGCTCCGATGAAGTACCAATGCCCATCGTGGCCCTAGCGGCCAAATGCACTAAGGGGGTTCAGTTTAATTGGGCACGCTACCTCTATGGTGAGTTCCTCGCGAACTTCTGCGAGGCACAGGATCTCAGCAAGACCTTCCACTATGAGTGGCTCTTGTTGTCCATCATGCTGGTAGCCTGGGAAATACCCGAAGATAGTCAAGTTCCCACGGTCACGTCGGACCTGCTTCAGGCTGCGAAGTATGCTTTGCTGTGGGCAGCTAAGGATCCTCAGTGGATCAAGGACAGCAAGATATTTTGGATCTAGATGGAGATTAATGTGCGCATGGCCATCAACTGCAAGCCGTGGTTGTCACCTACTGTCTTTGATAAATTGCAGCCATACTCGACATTCAAGCTTGATTTCCACCACGCATCCATAAGGGCGTGGAAGAACCCCGAGCAGAAGTGGCATGAATTTCCCTACTTGGTGACGGATGATGGGATTCAATCAATCATTGACAGCTGGTTTCCAGAATGACAAACTGCCTCAGACTTGACTGTGGGATCCAGCAAGATAGCCACGTAGCAGAAGAAGGAAGAAGCCAAGCTCAAGATGAAGCAGCTGGTTGAGAAAAGGAGAAAGGAGGCTGAGGATAAGGCTAAGGCAAACCATGCTGCCACACAGGAGACAGGCAGACAGACAGGAGGATAGGAGTGTGGCTCTAACAAAGGGAAGTCGCCCTCCCCAGAAGAAGAGGAAGAAGAGGACAATCAGATAGAGTAGGGAGGAGTAGACCCATAGATGCTTCCATTCCATATCAATCGTCCAAGGCGATAAGAAAAAGTAGGGTCATGGAAGAAGTCCAAGGCTAGTAAGACATCCGTGGACCTGATCGCCTTAATAGAGGGGGATCTGGGTGATATTGGAGATACAGTGTGTTAGAGTCGGTTTGTTC
>APFE030076239.1:0-42323 GCA_000404065.3 Pinus taeda | reverse complement strand
ACGTCAGAACTATGGTTGTATTCTTCTTTGTTTATCAATAATAGACGACTATCATTATGGTTCCACTCTTATTGTCTTTGTAAAGATGATTGAGTTATATCCTTTCTGACTGATATATAGTTGCATCTATTGGATTTTATGCCTGTGTTTGTGTCGTTCTTTGCGTGTGCAGGTGTCCATTCACGGAGATCATGAGGATCATGACCAGCCAGAGCAAAGGAACGGGAGCGTCGACTCTTCTACAAGTACTAGCGTTGGAATCCAGGTAGGCCCTCATCATTGGTCTTTGATTTGCAATTAGGAACCTACGTGATAGCATTGTTTGATTGTTGCTAGACCCAATTTGGGCTAGTAGGGACTACGTCTATCTGCAGAGGGGATTTACCTCCACAACAATTTGGCGACTCCACTGGGGAGTTAGCTTTTTGTCTTGTTGTTTGTTTTTTTTGTTGTTTGATTTGTAAACTATAGACGGAGCCTGAAGTATGGCCAGATAGCCTTCAAAACGCTATTGCTCTACATTAGCAAAGTAGATCAACGCCACTTCAGTCCATCTCCGGTTTGGTTTACGAACTTAACGGCTTGGAACTTGCCTTGTTTCTTGGTTTCTCCTGCCTGGTTAGCCTTCTGGGTTGAGTCCTTGTGTTGCTTCTTTCCCCTTGATGTACCTGGATACTATTGGCCTAGCTTTGGCTTGTTTGTTTTTTATTTTTCCATAGAAAACTCGGCTGACACTCTTTTATAGCATTACAGTCGCGCCAGTTGGCGCTAGTTGCTCATTGACAACCCGCACCAATCCCTGAAAGGCGCTAGTTGCAGCCTGACAGTCACGCCAGGCCTGGGAACTTTTGAAGTTTGCTTGGTTGTGAGCCCTCTGAGCTTGGTTTTTGTTCTGGGTACATTTTTTAGACTACTTGAGTGTGTTGGAGTGTGATTTGACTGGCTTTGATCGTTACCCATTAGGTGTTTGCCTTTTTCCTTCGATTTCACATTTCTAGCCCTAGGGCATTTAGTGGCTTTGTGTGTCGAGCCTTCCTCAGGTGTTTTGATCTTATAATAGTCCAGTCGACTCTCTGATTACTCCCTTGCACTTGTTTGGTGGTTGCAAATCATTTTATTGCATTATTTGGGTGACTTGCTTCGTTTTCACTTGAATTCTGCTTTATCTCACTTTGAGCCTAGATTACACGGCTCATTGGTCTCTTTGGGATTTTTCTCGTCCTTTGGAGGTTTTCTTTGTGATTTAGGGAATTGAATGTGCTTGTATTGAATAGAATTTGTTTGTTATCATTTCTCAAAGTTTGTTTAATGCATTTTTCCATCAACATAAAAGAAAAAGATCTCTTTTGCTTTGCATTAGTTAATGAGAATTAGAGCTTTTCATTTTGATTAGTAATTAGTGATCTTGAAGAAAACAAGATTATGGATCACAGAAGTCTGAATTCCTTAATAATATCCCTACACGGAGAAGCTACCGCAAAGAAATTTAATCGTTTCGAGTGGGCACACATGCAGGTTACAAAGTTGAAATCTGATCTGGCATTTCTTAAGCGATGCAGGGATTCTGCTATTATTCCTGACTTTTCCCTTATGAAGCATAACCTTAATATCCTCAGGAATCATGGGGTTTTTCTTAGGGCTAGCTTAGGGTTGGTTAGATATGAAATTTGTAGAGTAAGTAAGAATCTGGACCTTCTTTCTCGGCTTCTTCTGGCTACGCATCTTGAGCTTTCGTGTCTTTTCCCCGCGGCCCTTTGGGCAAGGATCGATGACTGCTCGGCTCTTAAATCCCTGCAATTAGAGGAGTTACTCAAGCTCAGGAAATCAACGAAGTTTCTTAAGCTTTCCAGGCGTTCGGCTGCACTCTCTGGTTTATCTTCGGAACCTGAATCGAACAGTCGAGTCTCAGTAAGCCAGGTTTCTTGCCTCAGGTCCTGGGTTTTAGGCACTCCTCTATCATTCGGCTCTGATCCGTCCTCAGCCAGTTCTGGAAAATCGAGGGATGGTGTGGAGGTCTGTTTATCTTCCTTGCCCTCCAGCATTGAATCTGGCATGGTATCTGGTCCACGCGGTAAAAAGACCCAATCTCCTCCCTCGACCAGCTCTGATTTGGGCATGTTTCTTCTCCGTGTGGCTGATAGGTCAAACCCTTCTCAGCTGCAAGCTTCCCATCCGCTCGACGGCTCTGGTTCCACGGTGGGTGCGGTTGTTGTGGTGGGTGCGGTGGATTCAGTTGCTGCGGCCCACTCAGCCCTAGATCTGGATGGTATACCTGTGGTCAGTAAGTTTTGGAACCTCTCTCGGCAGATGGAGCAAGGTAGCGGGCTAGCATGTGAAGGTAGGGTCTCAACGGATCTGAACGATGCCGGTTTGGGTTTATCTCCATGTTTCAATGGTTATGGTGACTGTTCTCGGGTTAATTACCATTCAAGTTCATGCGGAGATGAGTGTGTCGTTTCGAATTTCTACCTTGATAATGAGTGTGATATTAGTTACGATAAGGTTAATAAGCGTAAGTTTGATATTGATGGTAAGAGTAGTATGGGTTTTATTGAGGGTATGGCAAATGCTATTAATTTTATTAGTAATAATAATGACACCATTATTAGTGTTAGGGTTAATATTACGAACTATGATAAGAATGATATTAATAATAAGAATTATAAGAATATTAATGAGTGTGATACTAGTTACGATAAGGTTAATAAGCGTAAGTTTGAGATTGATGGTAAGAGTAGTATGGGTTTTATTGAGGGTATGGCAAATGCTATTAATTTTATTAGTAATAATAATGACACCATTAGTAGTGGTAGGGTTAATATTATGAACTATGATAAGAATGATATTAATAATAAGAATTAGAAGAATATAGTAGCTATGTATCATGATATTACTAAGAGCAAAGATAATCTTAGTAATAATAAGGTGAATTGTATTAAATACAATTATTATAATAATAATGGAGCTGTCAATAATAAGTATTTGAGTCTCCATGAAGATAGTATTAATAATAATACTAGTAAGAGTAGTATAAGTTATAATGAGGGTATGGAAAATGCTATCAATATTATTAATAAAAATAATAATGATAGAATGAGTAGTGATAAGGTTAATATTACTAATGATAAGAATGATATGAATAATAAGAATTATAATAATGTGAGTAACTATGAGAATATAGTAGCTTCGAATCAGGATATTAATAAGAGCAAAGATAATCTTAAGTAAGGGTCTTAATTTTTCCTTAGCTCCTAGAAAAATTCCCATTGAAGACATCATCTGCGACGTGGAATTTGGCATTAAGAACCTTCCAGATAAGGTGAAAGACACGATTAGGCAAGACTGTGCTGTAGCCCTGAGGAGAGCCAAATCTCCTCAGAGTAATATCAGCAAAGCTGAGTTTGAGGCTTTGAAAACCTTAAACTAGAATCGTGATGTCATTGTCTTGAAAGCAGATAAAGGTGGGGCCGTTGTCATCCTTGATAGAAAGGATTACCGAAATAAGATGCTTGATCATCTTTGCAATAGTGGAAGCTATAAAAAGCTTTCTAAAAATCCTCTTAAGAGGGTTTCTAGAGCAGTTGCTTTGGCGGTCAAGTCACGTAATTCCACTAATCCTCTGTCCCAAAAACTCATAGAGGGCAACCCCATTACACCTAGGATCTATGGCCTTCCAAAGGTCCATAACGATGGGGTTCCCTTGAGACCCATTTTCAATACCATAGGTGGTCCGACTTACCTCCTTGCCAAATTCCTCGCCTTGAAGCTGAGAAATTTCGTTGGTCGCACGGAGTCTTTCGTCAAAGACTTTGCCTCATTTATCGATGATTTTAAGAGGATTAAGCTTGAACACAAGGACATCTTGGTAAGTTTCGATGTGGTCTCCCTATACACTTGTATTCCCATCAATGAGGCCATGGAGGTTATCAACAAGCTCACTGACCCCGATACCGCTCGGTTGGTTGAGTTGTGCCTTACTTCCACATTTTTCAACTTCGAAGGAGAGTTCTATGAGAAAACCTGCGGGGTTGCCATGGGCTCCCCCTTGTCCCCTATTGTCACTAATCTTTTTATGGAGGATTCTGAGTCCAAGGCTTTGGCCTCCTCTCATCTCTTACCAAAGCTATGGAAGAGATTTGTGGATGATACTGGTGTCGTTTGGTCTCACGGTCTTGTTGAATTGGATCTTTTCTTCCGTCATCTTAATAGCCAGTCCTCCGCCATTAAATTCACTATGGAAAAGGAAGTCAATGGATGTCTTCCATTCCTGGATGTTCTCATCTCTAAGAATGAGGATGGTTCCTTTTCTCACCAGGTGTTTCAAAAGAAAACTCATACCGATCAATATCTACATGCTAGCTCCCATCATTTCCCTGCTCAGAAGCTGGGCGTTCTTAGCACACTTGCTACCCGTGATGTGAGAATATATGATGAAAAGAACTTGGAAAAGGAGAAGGCTCATCTCCTAGATGTCTTTGTTAAGAATGGTTACAGTAGACACCTGGGTTAGAAAGCCTTCCTCAAGGCCCGCAAGGAGCCTTCAATCCATAGGGATCCTAAGGATTGTGTCATGGGGGTTCACCTACCTTACATCTACGGAACCACTGATAAGATTGCCAGGATTCTGAAGAGGCACAATGTCCCCGCAACCTTTAGACCTCTTAATACCATCCGTGGCTCCCTTAGATCTGTAAAAGATCCTATCGACCCCAAAGACATGAAGGGTGTCTATGTCATTCCCTGTTCCTATGGGACACCATACATTGGTGAGACCGGTCGCTCTATTAATCAAATGATTAATGAGCATTCGGCTGACTTAAGGCATGGAAGGGCCAAGTCTTCGGCCCTTGCAGAACATGCCGAGAAGACTAAACATCATGTATATATTGAAGAGGCTCAGGTTATTGCAAAGGTTGCGCAGTTTCACCATCGAAAGTTTAGAGAGGCCCTTGAAATAAAAAAAAGTCCTAATAATCTTAATAGGGATGATGGCTGGAAGATTAGTAGCAGTTGGATCCTAGCCTTGTCTTCCTATCCTCCTCATTCCTGCTTCTCTTTTGTCTCGCGTTATCATTTATCCTCCCTTAATCCGCTGTGGATTTTTAATTAAATCTTTTAACCCCTTTTCCTAGAAAATAAAATTTTTTCTTATGATAATGTTATAGCTGATCGATTATAAATAATTCATCATTAGCCCTAGCAATGGTAATATTAGCCAGAGAATTGATATCATGATAAGATCTTTTCCCTTTATCCTAATATTATGATAAAAGTTTATAGTTTCATTAGTTTAGCATAATGGTAAATTTTAATATTAATAATATTAAATCCGTATATAAAATAGAAATAATAGTTTCTTAGGTTTTATTGAGTTCTAGGTTAAAATGTAATTTGATGAAATTATGGGTATATATATTCAACATCGTTTTTATTCTAATAATTTAAATAAGTATTACTTATTAATATTAATATTATGGTAAATTTAATATATTAATTGAATATGATCATAAAAACTTTTATTCGTATGGTAAATGCATAATATTAAAGAAGATATATTAATAAGATCTAATAATATCAATATTAATAAATAATAATATTACATAATAATAATTAATTTTTAATAAATAAAAATATTTTCATAAAATAATAATTAATTTTAAGATCTTGGGTTAAATTTGACCTTTGTAATAAAATAATGAGTATATAATAATAATATTTAAATAAACAATATTAAATAAATATATACACATTAGTAATAACAATTTTTACCATTTTTATTTAAATAAATAATACTTATTGATATTAATATATTGGTATATTTAATATATTATTAATAAAAATATTTTCATATGGTAAATAAAAGAAATATATTTTATTAAAGATTTATTAATTTAATATTAGTAAATAAATGAATAAATAAATATAAATAAAATAATAATTATTTTAGGTTCTAGGGTTAAATGATGGGTATATAGTAATTAGATTTACCATTATATTTTTAATTATTATTAAATAATATTTATTAATATTATATAATGATAAATAAATAATAATAGGGTTAACATTAACAATTAATATTATGCAATTGATATTATATATAATAATAATTATAATGAATAAAGGAATAAATAGAATTATTAAATAAGATTTAGGTCCCTCACCTGGACCTGGTCAGACCTAGCTGTTAGAGGTCATGTTTAACCGTTTCTCAGTCAAAGTTAGCTGTTGGAATGGCCTGCTGTCTCTATTTAACGCATTGCTCATATCGGATCTTCAACTTGTCCTGATGATGAACCACATTGGTTGGTTTGAAACGCGTCGAAAAATGATTTGTTATGTGATTTTGCCGAGATTTTTCTCTCAAAAAAGTTTGTTAATTTTCCATTAGCTGCATTAGAGAGGTTCTTTGTTGTTTTGTGATCATTTCGTTTATGTGAAAGCTCTCAAACCCTCTCGTAACTAGCATTCATCGAATGAAATGACATATTTTGGCATATAGTTTGCATTTAGGGAATCTTTGAGATATTACATACGGTAAGGCCTGAAAACTGAAACCTAATACAAGATCAACTTTAAAATGAATTGAATGAATCTAACAACGCATTGGAACATAATGCACACTTTTTCGAGGTCTAGACTAGAGACGTGCTCCGACATCGTTAAACCTAGTCACTTTTGTTTCCACTCAAGGTTGGGTGATTCCTCCTTTTGTGACTCAATAGTGGTCTAGTACGTACTTGTGCTCCCACGTACCATCGAGTATATGGGGAGACCCCACTAGGTTATCATCCTTTATCCATAGGAAGTCGTGTCTGCCGCCTTACGACCTGTAACGCACCAAAAACAACATTTGGGAAGATTGACTGTCGTACGGAAAGTCCTTGGTTTTCATACGACTGCCAAGGTGTATATGCAGTTTTACAGATTTTCTGGTAGACCTTTTCCCTAGTTCTCCAGAGTAGTCAATTTTTGATCATTTTCGGACTCCCTAAAAGAAAAGGCTCACCTGAGCATTTGTCACTTCGGGCTCACTAAACATTTGAAGACGACTAGAGTCATCGTTTTGTCCTTTTATCGACTCTTTAAAGATTAAAAGGTCAAGTTATGTCCATGTGTCTTAAAATTTATTCGGCCACGTTCACACTTACCCTGTTAGATCTTGTTTGCGTTAGTTTGAGTAGGGTCTTTTCTCGTTATGTTGTCTAGGATTTTTGAATCGAATCATCCTGGCAGAACCACCGATCCCATCTCCCGCCCCTAGTGACCAAGGGTATCCTTCTTCTGCTGCTCCTGAGACACTGGTTTGTGGTGACACTTTCCCTGTTATTCCGAGTGTCCAACTGTTGAACTCTCATGCTCCAGAGGACGATTTTGACGATCTACATTGGAACCCTGTTTGGGAGCCTTCCGAAGAGGATACTCCTTTTACCCCTACTGGTGTTTCGGTATCAATGTCTTCCTCTAACATGGATGACATATCTCCTATCGCGAGTGAGACACCTGTTTTGATGAGTGTCGAAACTCCTGTCTCGGCCGTAATCCCACCCTTCACTGTCACTCCTCTTGGTGTCACATTGCCCTTACGCTATAGGGCTTTGAGGGATGTTATGGATTCTAGGAACTCCTCCTCAGGTACCATGTGGGATCACAACATCACTCCCACTACGGGATCTTTTATTCCACAAGTTCACAATACAGTTGTCACTTCAATCCCAACTATTCCGACTATTTGTATAGCGTCTTCAACACCGGTTGTTAGTACCGTTACGGCATCTTCGATTGTAACTAGTATTGCCGGTCCATCCCACAGTTCAGTAAATAGTTGCCACTCGGTACCTACATCCGGAGTTGTCAATCCTGTACATACTGCCCCACCTTCTTCTGGTTCCATTCCAGCAGGGGAGGCATATAATCATTATTTTCATGCCATCCAGAATCTGGGCGTTCAAGGTCCAAATCATTATTATGACCCCGTAGGGCATCATCTGTATATTGGATCCTTTCCATCTCAGCCTACGGTTGAGGTCTCAGTCCCGTTAAGTGTTGCTTGGGGTACCACTCGTTATGGTGGTGGCCAAGCGCCCCTTTCAGATCAAGGACCATCTTATCAACGATAGTCTTATCAAGGACCATCTTATCAAGGTCAACTGTCTTACACGCAGCCTTCTTATGGGCAGCAGTATTACGGGCTATCCTATCTAGGGCAGCCTAGAGGCCCACAAGGACAACCCTTTCAGGGACAACCTTCGACCTATGATGGTCCATCTTTCACTTATCTTGGGCAACCCTCTGGAAATCCAGGACAACCTTATATGCAACAAGGACAACCTAGAGTCCAGCAGGGATACCCCCCGGGTCAACCCTATGGGAATCCAGGACAACCTTATATGCAATAAGGATAACCTAGGATCTAGCAAGGGTACCCTTCTAGGCAGGGTGGTCTGCCTTACGTACAGTAAGGCCAATCCACTACCCAGTCTGGTCAACCATTTGGACACGTTGGTCAACCCCATGGTCAACCAACTGTAGAGTTGTAACTAGGGTCTCTCACACCACTAATTATCCCACATTAATAAGCCAATCCGGGAACGATTTGTTATTGCAAGGAGTAACTCAATCCGAGGCTATTTGTCCGAGTAATGCTTGGTAGTATAGTGTTCTAATGATTCAAAAGGAAACAGATGCTAAGCTTTAACTAAACTAACTTAAAAGATAGAATCACACAAGGCAATTGATCAGTCAAGGGTACGGAAGCAATAACCCATCCCTTTAGAAACTGATGAAGAAAAGAAATCAGAGCATGGACTTATAGGTCTGGGAGCTAAGCAGCGTCTTGCTGAGGCTCACTACAGCCTTAGACCTTCTCTCACACCATAAAAAACAAAGGCAGATAAATAAAACGATGGAAAGTAAAATGGAACAGCAATCTGGAAATGGAGCAGCAATAAATGGAACAACAGTAAAAATGGAATAGCAGTAATAATGGAACAACAGTAATAATGGAACAGCAGTAATAAATTGGAACAAAAATCCTTAATGAATTATGAGACAACAATTCTCACCCGTATGTACATGTTTTATACTACTACAGCAATCTGAGAATAATAGATGATATGACTATGCTTCTGAACGAAGTAATATGGCTTGCAAGTCTCACAAATACTCTTTCACATGGATCTAATATCGATATATTCAGGCTAACCTTCTGTTACAGTGATAATCAAAAGATGCAACTCAAATAGATCCAATTGTACAGTGCAGAGACATAAGGTAAAGAAGTCATTCATATATCAATCATAGCATATCACATAAAAGATGTATCAGATTACTTAAATAACAGAAATAAACAAATCACACACAAGTCACCGTATAATAATACAAAAGAAAGTGTCCTTCGGAGCCGGGCCCTGAGCTGCCAAGGGTACACTGCCTTAAGTTACTCCAGATGCAGAGACGAAATGAACACCATGTCTTCTATATTGATTTCATCAAAAGTATACAAAGTCAGGTCTCAGCGAGACTCAATGATCATAATTTGTTCTGAAACTTAGAATAAAAAAAAAGTCGTCCTTTACTCAATGGCGTGGTGCCTTTATATAGAAATGACGGAGGTATCTATACAAAAAAAAGATAATTTAAAGCAGCGATCCCTCAGGATCAAAGATCCTGAGGGATTCGCTAATCGTTCAATTCTTTCCTTTTCCTTCTTGCGCTCTCCGACCCGGTATCCCGCATTCTTTCCCTTGGCTATTCGGCTCTAATATTTCTTGATCTCGTCCGCATTCGGTGCCCTGCTAGAGGGACAGCAGTTATTTTCCCTTTGCTCCTTGCTTTTGATCGACAACCCCCTGTTTCCACGTCTTCCTGCATAGAAAACATCAATTATCAACACTTGAGCTTCCTTCGTCTATTTTCGCATATTTTATCAAAAACCTTTATCTTCTTTGAACTCATGATACAGAAAAAGTTGGAATTGTAATTGAAAAACCACTAGATTGCTTGTCAAAAGCATACCTTCCAAGTGCTCCACACACCCCCCTGCTTACCCTGTTTCATGGCCTCATGAAAACATTATAGTTGACATGCAAAGCAGTGAGAGAATAGGCCGGAGAAGGGATCTCGCGAGGAGGCCGACACCCATGACGAGCAACTAGGTGGTCAAAGAATTGATCTATTTGATCTGCAGGCATCTCATATAAGGCCTGATATCTGGGTGCAGGGTGCCAAATAATTGGACTGTGAAATTGATACCCCAACCAGGATGGCCCTACTCGCAGAATTCGTTCCCCATAGAGACTCAATCGGCTTGCAGCTAGCTCAAAATTCTCATATTTGAAGGGTTCCCTGAGCTGGATGTTTGGGTTAGAGGTCCGGTATCGAAATTTTGCAGCATCGATGGCCAGGTCTTTAATAGTCAGGAAATATTCCAGATTATTTCGGATCAAGTCTTCGTGCATGGGACCTAATATCTCAATGACACCTGGGATCCTCATAAGACTCCTATGTTCCTTCCATAGTGTCACTGGGTCTCTAGGTTCAGCTCGTACCCATAAATCTAAGCTGTTCTCTTGTCTCTAGAAGGTGTTGTAAGCTTTGAGCCATTTCAACTGATTAACCCCAAATGAGATAAAGGCTTGGAGTTGTATATCGCTAACAAAAGGGCCAGGATTTAAATCAGTTTCCTGGTCTAGCACAAGATTGTGCAGGTAAAACTCACATAATAGCCTTTGAACTTTAACTCCATAGTGCTTACAACAGTCTATAAAGTCATTAACAATGTTGATGTGGATGGGTGCTCCTGCCCTAACGGCTTTTATTTTCAATCTCAGATATCGTTCAAGCAAAAATAAAGCATAATTTTTAGCAGGGGCCCTACAAGTCAAAACATCAGTATATAAGGAACACACAGTGTCCATCTGCTTAACAACACTATCTAATCGATGAGCTACCTTAGCAACCTTTTCCTACTCCTTCTGCCACCCTTCAAAGGCCTGGCTCTCGGACTGACTGATGTCTCGAAGTTGCTGTTGGAGCTCTTCGTATTTTTCCTTGGGGACTGTCTGTTCTCGCAACTGCTCGGCTTCTTGCTGAGCTTCCTTCATCATTTTATGCAAAGTTCTGGTTTTTGGGTCCTTTTTCCACAAAGCCGTAAAGGCTGGAAGCTTGACCTGGACCTTTCTATTACGTTGCTTGGAGTTTAGGACGTGAATTACACTCGAGGGTGGTGCTTCTGTTTGGACCTCTTTGCTTTTTGTTTCTTTCTTAACTCGAATAAAGGGTTGCTGTGGCCCTTCCGCCATCGGAGCCCCTTGCTGTTCCATTGGTATGTCCATTCGTTCTTCGGGGCCAGATGGAACAGCAGTCTGCCCCTCCCTATTATTTGGAACAGCAAATTGTTCCTCCATGTTATTTGGAACAGCACCCTGTTCCTCATTATTATTTGGAACAACAAATTGTTCCTCAGCAGTAGGTCTCCTGATGGGGTTTCGACCAACAAAACGGGTTCTTATCCTCGGGGTTCTTGCTGCCGTGGTCCTCCTTTTCCTTACTGTCTTCTGTATTCTCAGGCTGGCTTTCAACATTCGAATTTGCTGCCGGAGTCTGGCTATGGTGCCCAACAACTTCTACTGTTTCTTTCTTAACTTCTTAATTACCTTTGCCTCAGCAGAGGGTTTGGCCCTTAAGCTCGTCCCTTCTTCATCTGGGATATCTTTTGGTGTTTCGGGGACAGGTTGTCCCTGATTGTTGTCCTCTGCTTCATTATCATATCCAGGCAGGTTTTCTTCCTCTGCCTCTTCTGCATGCATTTCCTCGGGTAATTCTTCTTTTGGGGGACCGTCAGGGACACTTCCTGTGCCAGAGGGCTGGCCATATTCTCCCATATTGGCCAGAATTGCTGCCAATTCCTCCTCACCTGGAGGGTCCTGCAGCAGGCTACCCCCTGGTTGTGCAATTTCTTCTTCCTGATTGCCCTGTTCGGTGGCCTCTTCTTCCTTCGAGTGTTCATCTCCTTGGTTGCTCTGTTTAGTGGCCATTTCTTCCTCAGAGCGTTCATCTCCCTTTTCAATTTCCCCTTCCGGCTGGTCAGTCTCAGCCTCTGATTGCTCGGCATTTCCTTCGGAGAGTCCTCCTTCCAGTTCTGGGGGTTTGTCCATAATTTTGATTGGTTGGGCCGTGGTTCCCTGAATCCTTTCTAACCTTCCTCGTATCCGAGCCAACCGAGCTGACTTCCTTAGTCTTTCGGGTTGGTTGGGTGTGCCAGCGGGCTCTCTGGGTTCTTCTTGTCGTTCTGGCGTACCGGAGGGTTGTTTCCATTTTGAAGCAGCATGTCTTTCTGCTGCTGGCTCCTTGCGTCTTTCTGAACGTTTCGGTGTATTGGAGGACTATTCAAGTTTCGGGGGTTGTACAGTCAATCCCCCCTCGACTGTTTCAATTAATTCCTCCCAAGTGCTCTGCTGTTGGGTGAGACTGTGGCTCACTATTAACCGGATCAGTCCATGGTGGCTGACAACTGCATCTATATGCTGGGCCTTCTTCAGGCTTCGGGCCGCGTCATGTAACAACGAATTTAAAAGTGCAGGGAGATTCACAGAGCATTTTCCTTTTAAAACAGCCAAAAGTTTTAAGTGACGAGGCCTTACCATGTCTTTTCTTCCCTCGCAGGTGATGTAACTTTGCACTGTCTTCGCCAACTCGGTCCAGGGTTCCCCAAGTGTTGCCGGCAGAACTCCTTTCCCTTTGACTGTCAAGCTTTGGCCTTCGTCCTGGAACATTTCCATCGCTTTTTGCAATCTCTCCTTCTTCAGTGTCCATATGGGTCCAGTAGCTGGTAATCCTGAGACTTCTGCAATGATGTCCTCCGTAACCACTATCCGCTTTCCTCTTACTACAGAGTGGTTTTCCTGCAAATTCTTTAGGAATTCTAATGCTACTGCTTCGTTTGATTCTTGCAAGCGGTTGAAGTAATTCAACCATCCTGCATTTTCCAGGATTTTACGAGCAGCAGCGGAAACTGTCAGCTTGTGAGGTTCACTTCGGACCGTCTTTCCGCCCATGATTCTACTCAGAAATGGAACAACAACTGCTTGCGGTATTTGCGACGCAAAGAGGATGACCAATGCCAATTTTTGGAAAGGATCATAGGGCATGCAACGAAAAAAGGATCGTGGACGGCAATCTCCGTAGGATGAAATCATCATACCGTTAAACCATGCCCTTCCTTCGTACATTATCTTGCCCGAATGGTGTGCAGCCATGTAACCTCTGCAATAATGAGGTTACCTCCCCCTCGCGATCTGATAGGCTGCCCCCAGCCGTCAAAGAGAGGAGCAGCAGCCAGTCGGGAGTCAAATCATAAAGTACAGCATATGGAATTATGCCATGTTGTAAAAAAACAACGAAATGCCTAAACCGAGGCAAAAAGGTAGATCGCGTTTTATATGAAATCCTGCGTGATATAATGAGGAACCGGAGAATTGGACGTCTGTCAAATGTACGAAATCTCTAGTAGTCATTGTCAGTTCCGTTGCCATGATCGGTGGTAATAAGTATTCATGCCATATATATCGGGGTGTGACATATGATTTATACAAAGGATATAAGAGACAGAAAGATTTAATATCATACCTGCTGGTGTAAATATTACGACTTCGATGCCATTAACAGAGCTCTGCTGCCAACAGGTGTTCATAACCTTGGCAGAGTTGTTTATTTCACCCTCCAGAACCATGATCCTTTGTGTATATTCTGAAGAGTGCTTTGTCAAAATGCAGGCCATTATGCCGGCTTGGTAACCAGATAACCATAATGCCATTCACAAGGTAGGCACGAAACGTGGTCAGGCCGGCTCGTGATGAGACCTCCTGTTCCAAGGTTTGATTGTTAATTTACCTTCGGACCATATCCCTGGTGTGGTGGCCATAATGGGAAAGCCACTTCGCTTCCATCCTTATGATCATGGTAGGCTGGCTCTAAATGAGACCCCCTATCATGCATTTGACAATTCCATATTCTGCTTTTATTTTTCCTTGCAGAGCACCTCTCTTTTTGTTTATTTCCACATAAGGGTGGTTCCGCACTCCTTAAGAGCGGGGAATGGTGGAAGAAGTCTTATAATCCCAACAGACAGATATAAATCGTTTGCTCTTACCCCTTAGTAATAATCAAGAAAGATTTCAGGGAAATCGTCATGATAAAAAAATCACCAACCAGGGTTCGCGAAGAAGACAATGACAACGGAGATGAAAAGTTAACGTCCCTCCTCTGGTCCTCTTATCCATACTGGCTCCATAGTAATAACAATTTATGATACGCTGATTTCGGTATATCATGGTTTATATTCATCGCATAAATTCATTGCTGTATCTAAAAGATTGGGAGACCATGGGCGCAAAGAATCAAATAAGGTAAGAACATGCCGATGGCATTTCTGAGATAAGAATCCATTCGTGGGATACCATTTCCTTGAGAGGAACAACAAAAATCGCAAATGCTGTTCCTTCCGAGAAAGGAACAACAAAGACACTCAAATGCTGTTCCTTTTCGCAAAGGAACAACAAAAAGACACAAATGCTGTTCCTTTTCACAAAGGAACAACAAAAACACGCAAGTGCTGTTCCTTTTCGCAAAGGAACAACAAAAACACCCAAATGCTGTTCCTTTTCGCAAAGGAACAACAAAACACGCAAATGCTGTTCCTTTTGAAAAGGAATAGCGAAAACACACAAATGCTGTTCCTTTTGAAAAGGAACAACAAAACACACGAATGCTGTTCCTTTTGAAAAGGAACAACAAAAACACACAAATGCTGTTCCTTTTGAAAAGGAACAGCAAAACCACACAAATGCTGTTCCTTTTGAAAAGGAACAACAAAACGTCACGAATGCTGTTCCTTTTGAAAAGGAACAGCAAAAAAACACAAATGCTGTTCCTTTTGAAAAGGAACAACAAAACCACACAAATGCTGTTCCTTTTGAAAAGGAACACAAAACCACACAAATGCTGTTCCTTTTGAAAAGGAACAACAAAAACACACAAATGCTGTTCCTTTTGAAAAGGAACAGCAAAACCACACAAATAACATAGCAAAATAGATAATAAAAAAACGTATATACAGGATGTTATGTACAAGTTATGAAATGAATTGCTTAAGTTACAGGTGAGGAAGATTTCGCTTCCTCTCCTAAAACTTCCAAATCAGTATCTTGTCGTAGCTGCTGACAGAAGGATTCCCGAGTGAGTGGCTTTCGATAAAGACGAACTCGGTGGCCATTTACTTTGAATGCATATCCAGAACCGTCGATTGTGATCAGGGTAAGGGTCCCATTGTCATGTACCTTCTGGATTTCGTATGGTCCTAACCATCGAGTCTGGAGTTTTCCCGGGAAGTCCTGAAACCGAGAGTCATATACCAGAGCCCAGTCTCCTTCATGAAAGACTTTATTCTTAATAAGTGCATCATGCCACTTAGCTCGCTGTTGCTGAATCAACGCTGTATTCTGTAATGCAGAGAGCCTAATTTCGTCCAACTCATTGACCTGTTGTAGTCGATTGATTTGCGCCTCACTCAAATCTAGGCCGACCTCTTGTGCAGTTCGTAGCGTTTGGATTTCAAATTCTATAGGAAAAATTGGTTGTTTTCCAAACACTAATAGATAAGGCGAATAGCCTGTCGTACTTCTCCATGTGGTTCTATAGGCCCACAGTGCCTCAGGTAGCCGAGCAACCCAATCACGCCTATGTGCTGCAATGGTTTTTGTTAAAATTGATTCTATGACCTTATTACTACTTTCTACTTGCCCATTGGCCTGCGGATGGTACAGGGTAGTGATCTTATGTTGGACATGATAATTGTTAAGTGTTGCAGCTAATTTATTTCCAACAAATTGTGGTCCACCATCTGTGATTACTTCTCTCGGAAGTCCATAACGTACAAACAAATGGAACAAGAATTGTATTACCGAGTCCTCTGTAGCCTTAGGCAGTGATTTAGCCTCGACCCATTTAGTAACATAGTCAGTTGCCACCAGAATGTATGTCCTCTGATTTGATGGAGGATTAATGGGTCCAACGAAGTCAAGAGCCCATCGTTCAAATGGCTCAATGACCAATTGTGGTCTTAGAGGCATTTCATCGGCTTGGCCAGGTTTTCCTGCTCGCTGACAACTGTCACAGGCTTGTGCAAATTTTTTTGCATCTTTGAAAATCGTAGGCCAGTAGTATCCTGTCTGTAGTACTTTGTGTGCTGTTCTTTTTTCGGCAAAATGTCCCCCGCATGGTCCGTCGTGGCAAGCTTTTAAGATGTCGAAGATCTCGTCCTCTCGAATACACCTCCTGATTTGCATATCTTCCCCTGTATGGAACAAATGTCCTCCAATCCACGAAAATCGAGTTCTCTTCTGAACAATCTGCTTCCATTCCTGAGGGGTTAAGTGTTTTGGTAGCTTACCTACTGCAAGGTAATTGGCGACATCAGCATACCAGGGTGTTCGAACAGCAACAACAAACAGGTGTTCATCAGGAAATTGGTCTTCTACTGCTGCTGTTTCAATGGATTTTGGTATCCGTGAGAGAAAATCGGCTACAGGGTTTTCCTTGCCAGGTCGATCCTTGATTGTGATGTCGAACTCCTGCAATAAGATCAACCATCTAGTTATTCTAGCATTCGTAACAGGTTTATTTGCCAAATATTTGATAGCAGAATGGTCTGTATATAACACAACAGGATAGCCTGTAATATAATGTCTGAATTTGTTAACAGCATGTATTACAGCCAGGAATTCTTTTTCGGTAACAGTATAATTGAGTTCGGCAGAGGATAAATTTTTGCTGATATAATAAATAGCATATGGCTTCTTATCCTCTTCTTGCCCCAGGACTGCACCAATTGCGGTATCTGAGGCATCATATGAGATTTGGAATGGAAAATTCCAGTTTGGTCCTCGAAGGACTGGGGCTGTTGATACCAACTTTTTCAATTCCTTAAAAGCCTGGTCACATTTTTCTGTCCACAAGAAATCAACATTACCAGTTAGAGCATATAGAGGTGCAGCAACACGTGAATAATGTTCTATAAATCGTCTGTAATATCCAGAAAATCCAAGAAAACTGCGTACCTCTGTTTGAGTAGTGGGGGTAGGGATAAGCAAAAGAATCTGAATTTTGGTCGGGTCTACCTAGATGCCAGCTGCTGAAATGTAATGCCCTAGAATGAGCCCTTCTGTCATCATCATGTAACATTTTTCGTGGCTCAGAAAAATTTTGGTAGCAATACAACATTGTAGAACTTTCTCCAGGGTATCCAAAGCTGGATCAAAATCTTCTCCATATGGTGTAAAGTCATCCATGTACACCTCAAGTCCGTCGTTTATTAAATCTACAAAGATGCTGAGGACAGCCCTTTGGAATGTAGCAGGGGCATTACATAGGCTGAAAGGTAGTACTCGATAGGCAAACGTTCCCCAAGGACAAGTAAAGGTAGTTTTATCCTGGTCTTCAGGGGCAATTTGGATTTGGTTATATCCGCTGAAGCCGTCCAGAAAAGAAAAAAATTTCTTTCCTGCCAAAGTGTCCAATACTTGATCTATAAATGGGAGGGGAAAGTGATCCTTCTGTGTGGCCTTATTTAATTCCCTGTAATCCACGCAAATCCTCCATTTTCCATTTTTCTTGGGTACCACTACTAGGGGAGAGACCCATTTACTGTCAGAGATGGGATAAATAAAATTAACATCCAAAAGTTTCTGAAGTTCGGCTTTTACTACTTCTTCTAGATGGGGGTTGAGTCTTCTTTGTGGCTGAAAAACAGGTCTTGAATCCTTTTCTATATAGATATGGTGGGTACATAATTGAGGATTGATCCCTTTCATGTTAGGGTAATCCCATGCAAATGCTTCCTTATATTTTTGTAACAGATTCACAAGCTTTATTTCTTGATCTGGTGTGAGGTTGGCATTGATGTTTAGGGTCTTACCAGGTTCGATTTCCACTACTTTACTATTGGCAACAACAATTACTGGGATTGTTTGGTCATGTGGATCTTTTAAAGAGTCTTCTTCTAGCTCACTATCAAAGGCTGCTTCTATCATAAAGCACTATGTGTGAGATCTAGATTCAGTTTGACTAATGAAGTTATTGATGGCATCATCTTCTATCTGATCTTTAAAATCTAAAGCCTTCTGTACAGTCAATGGAGATCTGATATTATTGGTAAGATATGACACAGGATACTGATTAGTTTTGATCGCTGGTAGGCTTGGTTGTGCTGGAGGATATAGAACTAGATTTTTAACGTCTAGTCCTTTAGTTATGGTCATGTTTCCCTGCCGGCACCCAATGTAGGCATCGAAAGTAGCTAGCCAAGGTCTTCCAAGTATTAACGGATGTCCATCTAGTCGGGTTTTTGGATTAATTATCAGGAAGTCAGTTGGATATTCCCAGGAGTCTACAGAAACCATGACATCATATAGAGTACCTTCTGGTCGAACCACCGATCGATTTGCCAATTCTAGCAAAGTAGAAGTAGGTTCTACCGATGTGATGCCAAGCTTTTGGCAAGTGGAAGTTGTCAAAATTTTGATTGCAGCTCCCAGGTCGACTAGAACATTAGTCAGGGTTTGACCATAGATTTGGACAGTTACAATTGGGTTCCCGGGATCTTCGTATTTGATAGGTGTCTCTTTTCCTGATAACAAGTTGGATAAAGTACCAACTACTTGGACTCTAGGGTTAGTAGTTGTATTCCTCCTTGATTTTTTTATGCATAGTTCTTTTATAGTTTTTGCGTATATAGGAATATCTTGTATGGCTTGGAGGAATGGAATTTTTATGTACAGGTTTTGTAACTCTCCCAGAATGTCGAAGTCTGGATATTGTACTGGTCGTGGTATGACTAATCATTCCGGGAAAGGAGGAGAGGATGTTTTTGCTTGCTGATGGCTCTGTTGTCTATTTACATCCTCTTGTTGTGGTGGTTGTTCTACTGGTGACTGATCTTCAATATGAACGGTTTTGTCTCCCTCTGTTTCTATTATACGTCCAGATCGTAACCAAAGATCATTACACTCCCTTATGTCAGGTCCAATTTCTGATGTCTCTATGATTTGGAGGGATTGGACTGGCCTATTATTAGGATTGGGATTGGGTTGGGCTGGGAGTTGAGGTCTCAGATTAGACTGGGGGTTTTGTTGTAAGGCTGGCAGAGTTGGTTGAGGGAGTGGAATAGTTCCTGTTGATTGATATGTCGATCTTGGCCAATTTGTCTGCCAGGGTGAACCTTGTGAGGTAGGGGGAATCCATTGCGGAGGATATGAATTATTCTGCCAATATGGTGGGTTGTAAGGAAAATTTGGCCAACCGAATTGGCCTGTCTGATTCATCCATGGATTTGGGGATGGAAACGGCTGCGATGACCAATTCGGAAATGGGGGTGTAGATTGGTTTTGCCACATACCATATTGCTGAGCATTATACTGCGGCGGCTGAAAAGAAGAAGTTGGGTCTGAAAACATACCTGATTGCCTTGGTTGCCATTGGCGACGCTGGTTAACAAAGTATGCTGGCTCTGGTTCTTCTTCTGCTTCTTTGTATACTGCCTTCAGTCCAGGAAGTGAAGGGGCAGCTTTGGTGAGATGGTCTTTTGTGCAGATGGCGCATGTTTGAACTGAATCTAGTGGACATTCCTTGTGGCTATGTTTTCTTTTGCATCGGGGGCAGAAAATTGCCAGATTCTGTTCTGCCTCCATCTGCTTTTGTCTAGCTTGCACAATATCAAGCTGTGTAGTTAATGTCCCTAGAATATCAGTTTTAAAAATTTTCTAATAAGTTACCAAGTTCTACACGTGTTACTCCTTCTGTTGATAATTTTGTTATCTCTACAAACCGATCATATTCTGTTGGTTTTATCCTTGTGCTGCCTCTTGAACTCCTGATGCATAATTAGAATGATTTCAGCAAAATTCTCTTGGTAAATATCCCCTTTTCCCATGATATTCAATGTTTCAATCCATTGTTCTTTCATACCTCTAATCAATGCAGTTTTCAGCACATTATCAGGCAGAGGTAATGATGCATAGGGGGATCTTTGTAAATTATATTGAAAACGTTCTACATATTCCTCTAGAGTTTCATTTGGTTTGGCCATCATTTGGAAAATTTCATCTTTTAGTTCTCTTGACCTGCAGTAATCTTGATATTTCTTGAGGAAGGATTCTTTCGTTTGCTCCTAGTTGTTTATGACTCCACCACCTAAACCCATAAACCATCTCAAAGCTGCTCCTTTCAAAGTGGAGGGGAACAGCTTCAATTTTTGGGGATCAGTGGTGTAATCATATCCTCTACATAACACATCAAATTCAAATAAGAATGCGTCAGGGTCTTCTGATGTGAGTCCATGAAACGTTGGGATGTGTTGAAGAGGGATTGCTTTCATGGGTGCATTTGCAGCAGAGTCTACTATCGGATATTGCAATGTAGAGGTTTGAGTATTTGGCTGATTCTGTGCCATGGTGTTGAATATGTGCCAATAGTCTTCCAAAATTTCTAGGAGGGTGTTCCTAGGTTGAGAAGAGGCGGCCTTGGCAGGAACTGTTTTAATGACACTTCCTTTGTCTGGGATTTCTATCTGAAGGAATGGAGTGCCCTCAATATTGATTCTAGCTGCGCTCCCCTTATCTGGGCTGTTTAATAGCTGGATTATCCTAGAAGGAGACCTTGGTTCCTCTATTTCCCCTGTTTCCCCTTCTCCTTCACAAAGGTTGCTTAAGTTCCCTTCCTGCAGCCGTTCTGATACAGAATTTTCAATTTCTTGATAGTCCTGTTCATCAGTCTGGCTATGTACCTTAGCAAAGGCTCTAGATAGTGATGCTATAGCCTGAAGGGAACTAGTAGGTTGCCTAGAATTAATCTTTCTGATGCCTACTGACGGCTGAGATTCAGTTTTCTTGTAGATTTCGTCTATAAAGGTTGTTTGGCCAAGGGTCACCGGTCCTTTGGCTTTTTCAGGTTTGGCTGGGGGTTTGATATTCTTTTCTAGCTTTTTCTGCTTAGTCATGCACTCTAAAAGCTACTAAATCCTAACAACCAGCAATTCTGCTAAGAGAGCGGACGGTGGAGCAGGGCTTTTAAATGCTCCATACGCAGGTTCTTACCTTCCTTTTTTAAAATCCAACTCCCCCCAGCAGACTTGCACACTACTCTGTAAAGGGCAAATGGCTATTACTCCTCCCGAGCAACGGTGCCAAAATGTAGAGCTGTAACTAGGGTCTCTCACACCACTAATTATCCCACATTAATAAGTCAATCCGGGAACGATTTGTTATTGCAAGGAGTAACTCAATCCGAGGCTATTTGTCCGAGTAATGCTCAGTAGTATAGTGTTCTAATGATTCGAAAGGAAATAGATGCTAAGTTATAACTAAACTAACTTAAAAGGTAGAATCACACAAGGCAATTGATCAGTTAAGGGCACGGAAGCAATAACCCATCCCTTTAGAAATTGATGAAGAAAAGAAATCAGAGCATGGACTTATAGGTCTGGGAGCTAAGCAGCGTCTTGCTGAGGCTCACTACAGCCTTAGACCTTCTCTCACACCATAAACAACAAAGGCAGATAAATAAAACGATGAAAAGTAAAATGGAACAGCAATCTGGAAATGGAGCAGCAATAAATGGAACAGCAGTAATAAAATGGAACAACAGTAATAAAATGGAACAACAATCCTTAATGAATTATGAGACAACAATTCTCACCCGTATGTACATGTTTTATACTACTACAGCAATCTGAGAATAATAGATGATATGACTATGCTTTTGAACGAAGTAATATGGCTTGCAAGTCTCACAAATACTCTTTCACATGGATCTAATATTGATACATTCAGGCTAACCTTCTGTTACAGTGATAATCGAAAGATGCAACTCAAATAGATCCAATTGTACAGTGCAGAGACATAAGGTAAAGAAGTCATTAATATATCAATCATAGCATATCACATAAAAGATGTATCAGATTACTTAAATAACAGAAATAAACAAATCACACACAAATCACCGTATAATAATACAAAAGCAAGTGTCCTTCGGAGTCGGGCCCTGAGCTGCCAAGGGTACACTGCCTTAAGTTACTCCAGATGTAGAGACGAAATGAACACCAAGTCTTCTATATTGATTTCATCAAAAGTATACAAAGTCAGGTCTCAGTGAGACTCAATGATCATAATTTGTTCTGAAGCTTAGAATCATAAAACAGTCGTCCTTTACTCAATGGCGTGGTGCCTTTATATAACAGAAATGACGGAGGTATCTATACAAAAAAATATAAGTTAAAGCAGCGATCCCTCAGGATCAAAGATCCTGAGGGATTCGCTAATCGTTCAATTCTTTCCTTTTCCTTCTTGCGCTCTTCGACTCGGTATCCCACATTCTTTCCCTGGGCTATTCGGCTCTAATCTTTCTTGATCTCATCCACATCTGGTGCCCTGCTGGAGGGACAACAGTTATTTTCCCTTTGCTCCTTACTTTTGATCGACAACCCCCTGTTTCCACGTCTTCCTACATAGAAAACATCAATTATCAACACTTGAGCTTCCTTCGACTATTTTCGCATATTTTATCAAAAACCTTTATCTTCTTTGAACTCATGATACAGAAAAAGTTGGAATTGTTATTGAAAAACCACTAGATTGCTTATCAAAAGCATACCTTCCAAGTGCTCCACAGCTCATAAGATGATGAGGCACCAACAAAGCATATATATAAATAAGCTTAACTAGATTGAAAAAGAAAATATTATAGCAATATTCTGCAAGAATATTCCTTAGGATTGTGGTTTAACATGGATTCACCTCTTATATGCTATAAAAACAAAGATACAAATAATATATTAAAACATCATCATATTTCTGATCATCCTAAATAGGTTCAATAATTCTTGTAGTTTGATAAAAAAAATAAAAAGATCACACAATGTTAGGAAGAGAAAGCATGCAAAATAGAAGTTGGCCATTTGAAAGTTATCGGTTCTAGTCTAGTAGTATTTTAACTACCTGTGGATTCCCAAGGTTGATATCTCTACACACTAAGGGATCTCTTACCATTCCACACAAAATATTACAACATGCAAATTAGAGGAACGATACTGTAAATAACCCAATCTGTTATATGAAAATGATCATCATTGAAAATAGACTACATAAAAGTAAATGCTAATATGCTACAAGTGCATCCTAGGTCAAGGGGTTATACCTAGCTAGGAGCATTGTAGGAATATCAAATTAAATCAATAAATAACTAGCAATTAGGGCACTTTTTAATCTTCAAGAAACATTACAGAGTACAAAATTTTATTTACAAAAGTTGTTTGCTAACACAATCTTAGTATTAAGACAATTAACGCATCTAAAATCCTTACATTAATATGTAAAACCCAATCTTTAACATCTTGAACAACGATACCCAAATCTAGGGATCTCATACCTAAACATAGCCTAACGTAACAACGATAGTAACAATTATACAAAATAAGAATATAGATCGTAACTTCTTGATAAGATAGTTACTTTAAAACTTCCTCCCTATGATGTAAAATGATTTATTGTTGGACAATATAAGATCTTGAGTTATGCTGGTCCAAGTGGTTAAAACAATTGCTAGGTGTAAAATCTAAAAATGGGCATATTGTTCGTTTCCTATAGCGACTTCCAGTAGTTCAACTTCTTCCAGCAATGTGTCCCCTTCTGTTAGTTTAACTAAAGATCCCATGGCACATGTAAATCTAGACACACCAAGGTTAATTAAGTAAGGAAAGTTACACCAAAAGCACAAACTAATTCATGTGGAAATGCAAATAATCACCTTATTTAACTTATAACTGACGAGACTAGAAAGCTGATAGAGATGGTAAAAAAATGTGCGGAAAATAGGAATGAACAAGGTATAATGGAAAAATTATGAACTGATATGTGAAAAATATGGGTTAGAGCTAAGAATCATCACCCTTGCAGTGAAGAAGATGTTGCGACTTACAATGGAAGTGAAGAGAATAGAGGAATTTATTAAGAGGAATGAAGAGAACATAAGAAGTTCTTAGTAGGGGTGAGCATAGTGCAAAAGGATATAAGTGTAGTGAAAGCTAAAGAGGTTCCATAGGAGAGAACATGTGATACCAAAAATCCAAGTCCAGAGGATAAAATCTCATCGATATGTCTTGTAGCAAGGTGAGATAGACTTGTTACTATAGAGGCTTTAAGTTTATTTTCAGCTCATAATTGAGCATGGAAGAGGTCATAGAGAAGGAGGATATGAATATGAATATTCATGCTAAAGGTTTTGGAAAAATTCCATAAAAGGATGAGTGATGAGGAAATTGAGAGAGAGATAGCTAAGTTGAAGGCACGACTAGTATGCTAATGGAGCTACTATAAGACAATGATGAAGAATAGAGTTATGATGGACATTAGGGAAGAAGAAGGTGAAATGGACTATGTTTTAGGGGATGATGAATCACAATTTGAGTGCTTCATTGAAGAAATAAAAACTTAGAGAAACTTAATATGAGGAAGAGGAATTTTACTATTGTGAACCAGAGCAGGGACCACTTTTTGTAGATGACGATGATGTGGACGATGATAAGATACTTCATGAGGTATCATGAAATGCTTGTAAACTTTAACCCAATATCAAGAGATGATGTCAAAAGCAACAACAAAGAATAAAGAGTTTTTTTTTTTTAAATAATCAATTGTGTACATATGTAGGTTGTGTAGATCATGAAGGTGGACAATCACTAAAAGTTATCATAAAGGAATAAGAAAATGTAGAATCGCCTGTAAGAAACAAAGACAATAGTAATTCAACAAATGGAATGAAAGGAAATAGAATTGTGACAGGGAAAGAGAATGGAATTATTGATGTAATACTTAAGGTTGAAGAAGGACATATGAGAAAGAAGTTACATATACTAAGGTAATGGGTTTACATTAGTAGATCAAGTTTTCTTGAGTGAAGGTGAAGGTGTGTTAACATGTAAGTAGAAAAGTATTAATTCTGAAGACAATAATATAGTTCTACAAGAGACATGTCTATAAGAAAATGAGGTGGAGGAAGAGTACACAAAAATTGCAGACTCAATTGATGAACATGATATGTTCAAAGGAGCATCATGTAAGTATAAGAGTTTTGAAACTTAGGAGAAATTTGATTTGAAGAAGATCCAACAACGGGGTTTATATGATGGGATTGTGAGGAAACCATATACCTTTTTGATGTATGAGGATTATCTTAAAAGACAACATGCATATTAATTGTGCTAACCAAAAAGATGGAGAATGTGAAATAGAAGTTCACATAGATAAAGGTAGAAGCCAAGGTTATGAAAATGGACATATTTATTCCATTAAGTGGAAATGGAGGAAGCTTCCAAGAACATTGTGTACTTCTAAATACATATATGTGGAAATGATTGCACAAGATGCTAGTATTAAAATTGAAGATTTGTTAATAACCAAAGAACCAACTATGAAATTGAAGAGGCTTAGCATAAATGACGAGGAATGTATCTTGCTAGAAAACAAGTATCTTATGGAAATTCAAGATGATGAAAGGAATGATGAGGGCTAAATCTAGAGGAAAAAACACAATTTCACAATTGATGGGGAGATTCATTCTTAACAAAGTTGTAGGGATAAAGAAAACATTTAAAGGGAGAGGAATATAAGTTAGACCCATAAATAAAGGAAAAAAAACATCATTATATGAGGCATAAAACTCATATAGAGGAATATTAAAGATAAAGGAAGTTCAAGGGAGGAAATTCAAAGAGAAAGGAAGCGATTGGATTTAAAAAATGAAACAACAATATGAAGGAATGAGGAGAGTCCTAAGTTGGATTAAAGATGCTGTAAAGAGTAAAGTGTACAAGTTCTTGAAAGGGGATGTGCAACCCTATATTTAGGCATGTATAAATATTTCCAAAGATGAAATGACAGTCAGAGATGATGACAACAGAGGAGCACCGAATTGATGGTGCATGATCATAGTGGAGTTGTTTCAAAAGGAGTATGTGAAAATAAAAAGAATGCTTTTCCAAGATCCTTTGATTAGTAGAGTTGAATCCATAACAACTAAGAAATATTATTTACATAGGGGTAAAATTCATTGGATGTGTGAGAAGTTAATAACTGAAATGGGTTTTGGAAAACATATGGAAGGGCATGAACCAATGGCAGATCAAAGAGGATTATGACAAAGAAAGGCCCGCCTAAGAAATTTTTTTTACATAAATCTAATGATAGTAGAGTGGGAGAAGTGATGAACAAGTAGTAGGTCATGATATTGATAGATCTTCCCTTGCATACTTATGGTTATGGCAACCACCAAGAAAATATGGAGGTAGTCAAAAACATAAATTTTGAAGATAAAATTCAACCTTTCATAGAGCAGGCATGGATAAATAAACTTAGTGCCTTAAACATTTTTGGAGAAGAGTATAAAGTAGGCATGATAAAAATCATATCGAATTGATGTGAAAATTTGAGGAAATGAGTTAGTAATACCATGTCACAATAGAGAACAATGTTGAACATTGAGTAGGAAGAATTTTGTAAAAGATGGGAAAATATTCCTAATTTGGGATGAAAAGAAATGGAGAAGGAATTCAATAACAAATGTTATTTTATTGAAAATGATTGTGAATGCAAGGAATATGGTAAATGATAAAGAAACGTTTGTGATCCTAGAAGACTAGGGCCATCAATGAAGCAACAATGCAATCAAACATATAGACAAAAAAAATAACAACACATATGAGATCCAGGAGGAATAAAGCAATCGAAGACATATGACCAGGAGGTCATAAAATTTATAGACTTGGGAGTTTGATGTGAGAGCATATTCTCTTGGGGCTAACCTTGTTGAACAAACCTAAAAAGGGGGTCTTCATAATTTTACCAAGGGAGATGGATCCCTTTAGAAATTTATTTAAATTGTAATATTTTAATCTGTATAGTTAGGAAGTTATGCTCAATTTTCCTAAGAGGTATATATGTAGAGAGTTGTTAGGACAAAGTGACATCTAGTTTTTAGAAGATGGACATGTGTATCTAATTGTTACGATGAAATGCCATCTAGTTTCTAAAGGAGGGACAAATGTCACTAGAATGAGAGTTTCATTAGTTAACCACCTCCATTTTGTAATAGAAGTATTTTAAAAGGAGATTAGGTAAGGGATCATCTTAGAGAAGCCCAAGGAAGAGAATGAGAACCCCTTTGGGGTGAAGAATGAGGTCATGGAATTCTCTATAATTATTTTATTATGAGTAATTAAAATGGTTTAAGTTTATACCTATGTATTTATTATGTGTTTTATTTCTACTTAATTTTGTGTAAATGATTTGTGGTGAGTGAAGATGCATGAATTCCCCTAAGCTCCAAATAATTGTATATTATTCCCTAGTATAATGAATGTTCCCTATCATGGTAATAAACCATCGAAGGATTGAATGGTTTCAAGATTTTTGTTCAGATTATTATTGCAAAAGTAGAGTGAGTTCAACATCATCTGGGATTCATAGTTTTAACCTTTGTTTCAACCTGAGTTAGAAATCCTAATTTTGTGCAAGTAAAATCACAAGACACTACGAGTCTAAGGTTATGGATAGAGCCAAGTGATGGATAATTGCATGTCGCTTGTCATGCCATCTCCTGGCATCACAACTTCAAGGCACAACTAGATCATTAAGGATTGAAAATGAAACCAATTTCCATGCGAGTCAATGTTCCACCCTAGGTTAATGTCTCAAACCCAATGCATGTTTTTTTAGTGTGAGGTTCTACCTTGATGCCCCAAAAAATTGAAGTGGTTTTAATGGGGGGTGTCATAGGTAAGATGGAACATGTGAAGGAAACTTGTGATAAATCCGGGCCATCCAAATAGTCATGTGGAATTAAGAGTAGTTTTTTCCATGACACCCACCTCCCCTCGAAGCATTAAAAATAAACAGGTGATCTAGGTCCGGGTGTGAAAAAGGACCCTTCCAAGACCTTTTACTTTCGTGATGTGTTAAATTGCATTTTAAAAAGAACATTAATGAATACATCTACATGTTGTAAAGAAGAGGAACATGACAATTTTCAACACATGAAATAACTAGACGTTGATAACAGAGTTCGTCTAGGACGGACTACGTCTTCAGTCCCTGATGTCAAGATGGTGTAGGCCATTGCATTGAGTGCTGTTAATAGTGATGATGTACATAAGAGGTGGTGTCACTATCATACAAGAAAAATGCCCTCACATAAGAGTGGTTCCAAGAGTGTTCCACTATAGGAACTCTCAGTGAAAAAGGACTCCTATCAGTATGACACAAACTCATGCATGATGAGCATCCCGCCAACATGGCATAAAAGGGATCTCAATGCAAACATACATTATGACAACATGAGTATCCCATCAACATAACGACAAAGGGATCTCAAAAAGAACATGACAAATAATGACAACAAGTACACATCACAAATGATTCCGCATCTCATCAAGCAAGAATCATGAAAACAAGTAAGAAACAAGATCCCACATCAAACATCAAACAAGGATCTATGCAGCACAATGCATAGCAAAAGAAGTACGCGAACGCACTGCATATACCTCACATCCAGGGGCCATCTGAAGAAGCAGATGTAAAACTGCTGAAGCTGTTCAAACCATTGATCTCACATCATCGAATCACATGGGAATGACCGCTCGCTCATGAATGTCGACACCTGCACTCCACTTTGAAAATTGGCCAAAAAATAGAATGAGAAAATGGAAAATTTGAATGCACCATTAGATTTATGGCATTGAATAGTGCAAAATCGACTATCAAATTTATGAATTCTACGAAAATGAAAATCTGGGGCTCAAAGAATCTTTTAGATTCCCCCTAGATTCCTCAAAGATTCCCTCCTCCATGTCCTCTACAAATTGGCTGCTCAGATAAGGAAAATGACTGTGCCATCGATTTCGTGTCGCCGAGAGGTGTAAGATTGACATAAAATTTGTCCAATTTGGACACTGCGAAATTTCACCCTCTTGGAAATTTTGCTCAGTGATGGTTCCACCTGCATAAAAATTAATTAAAAATTAACTCTGCCTCATTTTTTTTGCCCACTCCTGGTTCTTCCATCTGCCTGGGCGCTCTATGAAAATGAGGGTTTATATAAATTCTCAGGTGGATTACCCAAAGAATTCGTTTGGCACATCGGTTAATAAAGAAATTTGTTGAAGAGGGGTCAGGTGGTCAAACCCCACCCCTCCTTTTTTTATACATTAAACGCTGCATGCATATATTTTTTAGGAGGGGTTGGGTTCGCATTGGGCATCCCACCCATTAACTCCCGCAACTCCTCGTTTTGGTGGTGCATTAACATTTGGCGCCTTGTTTTGCATTTAATGGAGTACCATTTGTATATGGTATGTGGTTTGTTGTACTCATGGGGCCGCCTGCTTGGGGCCCGACCATGTGGGCCAGGTGGGTTTGAACCCCACCAACACCCTTACCAAAATTCCGGCATATGATAAGTGTAGTGGGGCATGGGTCGGGTCCATCAGAGGTGGCTCGCCCATAACCCCATTTAATGTTAACCATATAATATGTGCAGGAGTGGGTTGGAGGCTTGGCGGGGTAATGGACACCGAGCCATTTTAATTTTTTTATGATATTTAAGGTTGCGGGAGAGCTGGTGGGGGTCATGGCCTATCGGCCCGATTTTAATTAATAATGTATATATTTTTTTATTTTTATTTTTATTTTTTTTAATGTTATGTAGTTTTGGGGTGGTGGCCCGTCACCTCATATATATCATTTTTTTAATACAATAACAAACTGACCATTTTTGAAAATTCAAAAAATGACTGAAGGAGACAAATTAATCATGCCACAAATTCGCCCGAAATCTGGCCCAGTTTGGTCAAAATTTGGTGGCTGGATTTTGTCCAAATTGCAGCCTCCTTAAGCCTGTCCAGTGACCAAAGTCAACCTCAACTTTGACTGCACCTAACTTTCGCATATGAACTTAGTTTGATGAACCGTTCACACCACCATGATCAGAACGACGAGATCTACACTCTTGTCCTAGTTCGAAAGCATTCTAATCACTTTGATTTTTGAGCTTCCATAAGCCTTCTTTGTCTTGTGTGTGTCCCCGGAGCCACCTGGATCAATAAGCCTTGGGGTCCCACTAGCCATCGATCTTGTAGACCCTGTAATTTCACCATTCAAAGGTTCTTGTTCGATAATAGGACCCCCTTCGACATAATAATTATTATATTTGGAGAATCCTTCAGAAGAAGCCATCAATTGGCAGGCATGATAGATAGAAGTATAACCATCAATCATTGTTCTATTTTCCACAACTTCCCACTCAAAAATGAAAAGAAATGGGAGTGCTGAAAAGCATTGGGTTGTATTGTTAGTTGCGTTAGTGCAAGTCTTCGCAGCCGGTCACCAGGGATCAACATGAGCTCTTACTAGGTTTGGTTTGGTTATATGTTTTGCACATGATATTCAACAAAAAACATGTCACAAATGTGTCCATTAGAAGAAGCTCAGAAAAATCTTTCCAATGGTATATCACACTCCTATAACTGGTTTATTGATTATAAGATATGATCAAAATGAATGATTGATTCTTGGTTATGCATGTTTTGAGGTCAGTTGTTGCACACAGGGACAAGTTTACTACAAAATCAGTTTGGACAGGAATTTTACAAAAGTGAAAAAGGTTTTTGTCCATCACATATGAAATAACAAAAACCTCCTTCAGTTTATGCACAGGTTCTACTATGTGGGAGATATATAGTGATATTTGGAGCCTGCATTAAAACAAAGCAAATTTTTAATTTATTTTACTGTTTTAGTCATTTTAGTGTGGTGCCATTTTACAACAGATGGAAAGTAATTTTTCAAAACCCAAGGAGGTTTTTGTTACTCGCGAGCTATATAACAAAAAGCTCTTTCAATTTATTCACATGTGTCATGAATTGGGATATGTGACTAGATATTTACAACTCATTTTCATAGATTTAAATTTTTAATGATTTTCTGGCACATATTACGAGCAACTGGAAATCAATTTCCAAAATTTGAGAGAGTTTTTTTCTCAAAAATGACCTTATCTACACAAACCTCTTTCATTTTTGTAACAGTTGCTATGGTTTAGCAAATACGAGTTCATCTTCAACACCTATTTTTAGAAATTCAGTCCAAGTTTAATGTAACTGATTCCATTTTGAAGAAAATGGTTGAGCTCAATTCCCTTAGTACAAGGATGAGAAAATGTATATATTTTATGAATTTCGTAGTGTAGAGGTTGGATTTTGGTAGCAAAAAAGCATTTGGACTGTGTAAATTTTTATTGAGTATCATAATGAAACAGTTTTTTCCCTTTAGGCCTGGGATTCATCACGGTGCTTAAATGTTCAGTATGTTTTTTCTCCTATAATTCATTTACACATTATGTTTTTCTCCTTTGTTTCATCATTATCTAAGTGATATGTTAGGAATTCATCCATAATGATGCTCCTTTAATGATGATTTTTCTGTTAGTTGTAATGGTAGTTTTAGCAGTATTCATTCGTTGTTAGATGCTCTGTTGAGCAACCTTGTTATTCTCTTTCATCTAAAGTTGCTGCTGCAGATCCATCCTTTGTTTGATGCCTGTAGGGCAACAGACTTTCTCCCTTATACTTCTCACATTTACAATCTTCACTTGGTTGAACATGGCACTTAATTTGCCCCAAGTTTGCCGGCAAAAACTGACATTGATGCCATAATCCAAATCATCCTTTCTCTTGCTATTTCGACCCAAAACAAAAATCAATAAAAAACCCTAGAGTTACTATACCTAGCCTAAAATCCATATTTTATTCAGTCATCTTGATTGAAATTCACAAGGAGAGAGCCCTCTCTCGACCTGGTAGGGCTAGCTACCAGGTTAAGCTTGGTTTGTGGTTATCTTAGGATTGCCTCCCTTCAGCCTGAGGTCGATCTAGGCTCTAACAAGTTGATGTACTTGAACAACGTACATTCTTCCATTTATTGGAACATTCATCTATCTTATTTATCATGTTATGAGATATCATGTTTTTAGTCACCAACAACAACCACATGCAAAGCTTATGAAATTTAGGGATTATGTTGTGTTGTGTAAAGAGTCCTAAAATAAATCAACATTATTGTGTATTAATACAAAGCAACCCATAGTATTTATTATCAGGAAATCTACCTGGGCTACTATTAATTTGGGAAGATTTGGAGAAGATCTGTTGACATTAAGAAATCCATCAACATCAATAAACATAACTTAGTCATTGAATTATATGGTTGAAGAAGGGTTTCTATTCAAGAATAGTAATTTTTTCATACCAAAATGTTCTATGAGAGATTATTTGATAAAGGAAAAATAAGGTGGAGGACTCTCATGACACTTTGGGTAGGATAAAATATTTGCTTTGTTGAATTATTTTTATTTTTGGCTAGGTATGCAAGCTAATATAAAGAAGTGTGTTGAAAGGTGTAGAGTATGTCAACATTATATAGGAAGGAATTAGAATATAGGTTTACATCAACCATTTCCAATTCCAAGCATACCATAGGACTTTGCAAGTATGGACTTTGCTTTAGGGTTTCCTCAAACTCAAAGAGATAATGATTCTATTTACATTTTTATGGAAACATTTTCAAATATGTCACATTTCATAGCTTCTACAAAGAATAGTGATGCACATAGTGTTTTTAATTTATTTTTTAAAGAGATTGTAAGGTTGCATGGTTTACCTAGAAGTATTATTTCAAATAGAGATACAATATTTGTAGGCCATTTTTGGAGAAAATTATGGAAGAAACTAGGAACTAACTTGAATTTCAATTCAACACATCACCCATAAAATGATGGGAAAATAAAGGTGGTAGATAGGATCATAGGAAATATATTTAGAATCTTGGTGACTAAGCATCGTAAAAAAGAATCAAGTTGTTGCTTAGGTAGATTTTTCTTACAATGATTCACCCAATAGAAGCAAAAGGATGATTCCATTTTAGATAGTAAATGGAGCGCATCCAAGAGGAATTTGTGATTTAAAAAATTTGGGAAAACAAGAATATAGGAGGTGAATAATTTGCAAAAATAATGCAAGAGTCACAAGAGAGGGTCAAACAACATTTACAAGAGAACAATTTCAAGTAAAAACAAAGGGAAAGTATGAGAATAAGATAGAAAAACTTTGAAGTTTGTGACTTAGTGATGGCATGTCTCACGAAGGAAAGGTTTCCTATAGGGATATACAATAAATTAAAACTTTAGAAAATTAGTCCATGTAATATTTAAAGAAAATTTTCTTCTAATGTTTGAGTTAGAACTCCCAAGTGATATTGGGATTTCTCCAATTTTCAATGTTGCATATTTGTATCCCTTCAAGGAGACATAAAGTGTTAAAACATATGAACTTGTATGTGATAAATATTAGAACAGTGGATGGGAGAAACAACTACCAAAATAAGTTCAAAAAGAGATTGAAGTAGTGTTGGATCAAAGGTTAGCCAAGAGAACTAAAAGAAATGCATATTTATAGTATTTAGTTAAATGGAAGAACTAGCTAATAGAATATGGCACTTGGATGACAACATCAGATATTTACAATTATGCCACAAGTATTGAAAAGATGATGAATATTTCCTTTATTCCCTGGGAGTCTAATGAAAAAACATCTACTAGTTGAAATCATTTTTGACATTCTTAGGTCGAAACTTATTTACCAAAAGAAGTTGGTTTCCTTAAAGTTATTTAATTTTCAATATTTTACTAAGTGTAATATAGAAGGTATCTATAATGTTAGGAAGTTAGGTTTACTTTCATTTGATTTCTCTGTAAAGGGATATATCTATCCAAAATAAGAATATGTTAGATAATCTATCAAAACAGATTGAGATTAAGGATTACATTACCAACATCCATGCATATTCATACTGGATTTCATATTTCATGATTTAAAAAGTATGTTCCTAATTCTAATAATGTAATTGAAGAGAATAAGATCTAGTGGAGCCTAATAGGGACATCCATGTATAACAGATGGGGATTTTGGATAGGAAGTTAAAAGTTCTCTAGAACAAGATATCACCTTGTTAAAGGTGCAACAAACACATTTTTTGTCCTAATGATGCCACATGAGAACATGAATATCCCATGAGGGATGAATATCCTCATTATTCTTAAATATTTTTCTTGTATATATTTGTATTTAATGCAATGACAAAAATGCACACATAAGGGGGACGTGAATGTAACACTTCTAGGATGACTCGTGTGTGTGTGTGTGTGTGTGATGTACATAACATATTTAGGCTAGTGATTTGGGGGATGTTTTGGGGATTGGATTACCATATACATATATTTTTAAATCATTACGTTCATGTTCATATGTTTTTGAGGCTAGAGAACCCATGTGATTTTAGACTGGTGAGCCTATGTGCTAAAAGTCTAGTGAGCCTAGTTATGTCAACCTGTAATATTAATAAAATACACCATCTATACAAAAAAAATCAAACAAGAGAGTATAGGGGAATAAGACTCCATAGGCACGAGAGTGTGGGTAAAGGATAAGTGATGAATGGATTAATATTAGGGGGTGTAGTTATTACTAAAATAAGTCTAGGTCATGTTTTATCTTAAGTCCACAAAGTGACTTTATTGAGTTCCATTTTCAAAAAGGGGACATGGACCTAAAAGTGAGAGTTTTAGTGCTATTCCATCATCCGATTACATTATTTTGATTGGGAGGAGGTGAGAAAACACTTGGGAAGGGAAGAAGGGATGGAACTATGTCATGTTTTGATTCTTGTTAAAATATTATGGTTTGGGGAAATGGGATAGGATCGCTAGTGTGAGGCTAAAGAGTCCCTGGAGACCCTTGAGGTCATATAGAACACTTGGAAGCCATAAGGCTCTAAGAAATCCATGTATGGCTTGAGTTTGGAACCTTGAAAGGGTAGTGGCATGACCTGATGGAATATGGGTGCAGAGAAGTGAATCCACTTACCTTGGGTTGTATGAGATGATCAAGGTTGTAATACTATTTGTTGCAGGATGTTGGAGTTTGGTGCTTGGCCCTATTTATGACCAATATTGGTTAAGTACCATAGCTATATTTAGGTAAGAATTTTTTCTTATGGAGTCATGGCCCCATCTTGAGGGTGACCAATTGTTGAGACATGCTGATAAGCATCATCTATGTTTAGGTGGAACGTTTGAAGTTTTTATCTAGTCAAATTTTCCTCTTAAATATAAGTGCTTATTTTTGTGTTTCCTACTATTATCTTTTATGTATTTTCACATGCTACATATAGATAACAATCAAAATAGTATGAATTATATGGTATGTTCCTTCACATGAGGGAATTGCATAGTAGGTTGCATTAGAGTCATGACTTCAAGAGATTTTTTCAAAAAAATTATGTTAGATATGTAGTGACGTAGACCAATGCATGATGTGGGCATTATATATAGAATTATACACATTTCTTTATTTTTTATTATTTTTGTTGCTGAACTTCAATAGACACCATTGAAAAACTTAATAAATTGATACAAATCAATTGGCAAAGTGACTCATCTACTAGCTTCATAATGATCATCTTATGCATGCACATACACCATTATACTCTCCTTTTATATGTTGAATATCAAATAAATTTAAAGAGTATTAAATGTTTTATTCTTTCAAATGAAACATAACAAAAATAATGATCACATGGATTAACATTTTTTTAGAATAGCCATCTAACCATATCCAATATTGCTTGAATTTAACTCCACATTTCAATGAGCCATAAATTACATTAGAATATTTTTGAATAAAGTGCTTATCATGTGTACAAATTGCTAACATAGAAATGAGACTATTTGATCACCTAATCATCAGAAGTAGAGATTTATATGTCATCAACATTATTTTGCACATGTCTATATAGAACATAGAAAAACATAAGAACTTGGTCAAAATGAAAACATTTATTTGTGTTTCCTTTTGCATAGAAAAATGGTAATTCACTAAAAATCAACCATTAACAAAAATGTCCCGAAGGGAAAAAAAATCATGCGGTTGTTTGAATTATAGGCCTTCCCACGTTGCTGTGTATGATTGCATAGAGTATTTACAAATCTCATTTTCAATCTACTTCAAAAAATATTTCATATGGATTTTGTTCTCTAGAAATTCATTCTTCCTATAGATACCAACTCAACAAGAACAAGGATAATAGAGAGTAACATATTCTTGTGTCTTCTGTTGGTAGGCTAAATTGCTTCATTTTTAACTCCTTTTTCACTTCAAAACCATAACCCGAGACCTCTGTTTTAACCTTGCAACCTCCTTATTCCTGCACTAGTCCAAGAATCGTGCCTTTTCCTGCACTAGCTTTATATTTCATATTTAAGGGTTATGAATGTGCTTAATTAATCGTTTTCATAGATTTTGTACCTTTAATACTCTTTGCAACTAATATTTATTTTCCTAAAGTATTTGATAAGAAATGTTTTGATCATTTTGTTAGCATGGTTGAGTTTAGGTAGGACTCCTGTACCGTTGGCGAATCCTAAACTACCGTGATAACTCACTACCTAAGAACACCTTATTCCAGAATGGTCAACTTGAGTTGGGCTCGAAGTGGAGATAAGTCAGGGATATGATGGAGATTGGGTCACTGACCAAATGCTTAGATTAACTTTCTATTATAGCCGAAAGGCTTACTATGAACTGTTGTTGTTATTTTGTTATAGCTGAAAGGATCAGATTAGAATGCTGGATGTAATTTGGTTATGGCCACAGGCCTGAATGGAAGTATAAAATATAAGATTCAGATAGAAAATGGTAGCGAGAAATAGCTATAGCAAGGATATTGTAATTTTGTTCTTCTGTAATTTTGCTGGTATCGCCCTCGTTCTAGGATGGATTTGAACCCATGATGTACATTTGCTAATAATTAATAGAAAGGGACTGTGCCATGTTATTTCAATTTGTGTTGTAATTATGTGTTGATGCATTGTTAAGAGTTGAATCTTCACATTTCCTAAATAGGGAAACAAGTTGGTTGGCTAGGGCCCAACCAAACCAACTCTTTCTCCCTCATATTCTTCTTTTTTGATTAAGGTGTGTTGATTTTGTTTAATGCAAAGTGTGAATTAAAAATATGCTTTATTCTTCTGCAAAGTCCAAATTTGATTTCATCACTGTGTGATGGATCCGTGGTGTGCATGCTAAACTAAGTTTAGTCTTATGATTTCTTCTCTTCAAAGCTTAATATCATTTTTGCCTGGATCGTGCAAGCATGCATTCCTGCATTAGTGCATTTATAGTTTCATAGATGGATACATTTGGTTCATTACAGTAATAGTATTTTATTCTTATATGATTTATGAGCCTTAATACGTTTCTGCAATGTGTGATTTTCATTCCGAAGTGTTCTTGATATCTTGAATTAAATATGCTTTGGTAATTCGAGAATGAACACCGTTGTAACACATTAATCTGTACCTGTACTTCATATGGTTTAGGGAAATATCAGTTCATGTTTAATTATTTTCGAAGAGAATATTTCTAACTTAAGAAGGTTACGAATGTAGATCAAATTTGTGAGAATAACTATTACAGGATTGAAGTCTGCTGTCACAATTATATGATTCCTTTAGATTGCATGAAGATGTTCCTTGATTAAAGAAAAGTGTGCTTTGAATTTGGAAATTAATTCTTATTTTAGATATTAAGATTGGTTGAAGCATATTTTTGTTTGAGGAATTTATTTTGAAGTTTTGTTCACCTTTTCAAACTCTTTCTCTAAGTTAAAACATTCTTTATTTTCTTATAAGTAGAATTGGAAAACTTGGTGCAGGAATCTTTGTTATGGTACAGGAATTGATATTCTGATACAAAAGAAGAGTGCTCTAGTCCTGAGGCTTATAGCCCCTGCACGAGGACATAAATATTCAGTATAGGTGTAAAATATACTTCCAACATCTAAATTTTGTTTTGGTACTAGTGTAAGCACATTGCAGGAGTACAGGAATAACAACTTAGTGCAGGGAGAACGATATATAAGGAAGTCAGAAATCTCCAAGGGTCCAATTATTAACCTGACACACAACTATACTAAAGATAGACATAGATTTACATTTCCATTAGACAAGATTGTTTACAAGAAGTTTGAGAGTTCCTTTCATTTATTTTTCTGTAGAAGTACTTTCTTTCACATTCCAATGCTAGAATTTCTTTGGTGTAAATTGTCGGGTGATCTTTTCTTTTGATTTTGCAAGATTACAATTAAGGAATAGAGTTAGGAAAATTTCATATCATTTCTGGAATTTCCTTTTCTTCATCTCTAAGTTTACGAAACCTCTGGGTTGAAAATTAAGTGTTGAAGGAATCTGCCTAATCGCAATTCCTACACTCAACATTTTGGCACCGTTTCTGAGGAGGCGATTTGAAATTGGTAAGAAATTTCCATTTTCTGCAATAGGGGTAAGTTTACTATTATTTTTTTCTACAATATGCTTCTAATGTTTTGAGGATTTTATGGGTGTTGGTTTTTTTATTCATTGCAACAATTAACATATTCTTTTTCTTTATAAGCATTTGAATTTTGTTTTTGGATTTGGTTTTTAAAATGAATGCCTAAGAAAGGTAGGGGTCCAAAGCCAAATAAGGGCCCACGAAACACTGAAAAATCTGAAAACTCTTCTCATATTAGACCTTCTTTTGTAGGTAGAAAGTCCAAGCAGACCTAGACTCATCACGCTAGAACAGTCCACTTGGATTCTAGAAATAGTGATTCAGGAGTGACACAACCCGAAAAGGGGAAGAAGGAGGCTAACGGTGATCAGAAAGTTAAATTCAACATTAGTCAACCTTCATCTTCTAGAAGTGGTCTGATTGGAGGCATAATAATGGCTGATCATGAAGACCATGCAGAGGGGATTGGCAAGAACCAAGTAAATGAAGAGCAATCCAATTTTGGATTTCCAATATTGAACTTAGAAGTAAATGTACAAATGAAGAATATTTCACCTTCATCTCTTCCACACTTTCATGGTAAGGTGGACGAAGACCCAAATTCATTTCTTTTTGAGTTTGATATATTATGTCGGAGTTATCATTATTCTTTTGATGCCTAGAAATTAAAGTTATTTCCTGCAACTCTTAAGGATTCAGCATGGGATTCAACATTGCGCTGGTTCATTGGACTAGGTGGAAACACTGTAAGTTCTTGGGATCAAATGAAGGGAGTATTTTTGAATAAATATCAGGAATTTTGTAAAACTAGAGAAATGCAGGATGAGATCTTCACCATTGTACAAGGTGATGATGAGACTTTGCAGGATCACTTAGAGAGATTTTTGTATATACTCCAAAGGTCCAAACACAAATTTGGTTTAAGTACTATTTGAACCTTGTTCCTACAAGGAATTACTGAGGATTCTAGACACAATTTGAATTTGTTAGGACAAGGAGACATTGCTCAAAGAACTTTTGAACAAATTTGTGACTTATGTAGGAATTTTTCCGGAAATCAATCTAGATCCACTAGAGGAGGTCAAAGCAAAACTAAAAAACTAGGATCTACAGATGCTATGATCATGGGATTAGAGAATAAAATGGACAACATGAAAATTAAAATAATGAATACTGTAAGCAAAGGAATAGACTCTTTGAAATTTTAGCAAAAATTAAAAAAGGAACAAGAGTCATTGTCAATTTTTTGTCCAAAATGTAGGGAAAAACATCCTTTAAGAGAGAGTCTTTTTGATATGAAATGTGCTAATAAATCTATGATTTGTGCAGAGAACCATGCCACCGAGGGGTGCCCTTACATACCCAAATTAAAAGTTGTAATTGAAGGAGAGAATTCTGAACCTGAGCCATTACATGCCATGGGAGCACGAACAAAATGGTCACATGTAAGTGAAGGTATGGCTCCTGAACCACATTTTTATGGTTATAATGCACCTCCATATTCCTATTATAGTAATAATGATCACTCTAAACATTGGCAGCATAGGAACCATTTTCATCATGGACAATCCTCTCAACCTTGGCAACAAGGATGGAGAGGGCCAAACCATTCATATCGCTCCTATCCTGCTCAGATGCCATCATATCCTCCTTCCTACGCACCACACCATATGTTGCAATCATCTTTTCCCTCTCCACCTCAACAGAGTCAATCATTGCCACCCTGCCTTTGCCACCACCATTTAGACCACCTCAACTACCTGCTTAACTAGTACGAAATCCTAATAATAAGATGGTACAACTGATTCATTTGGTTGGACCGCCCCCTCTTCCTACCTATCTGTTAGCGCTTGAAATTTCACCTCAGGCTGAAAAAGGCAAACCTCAAGGCAACATCAAACCATTTAGCCTCGTAGCTAGCCCTACGGGGCAGGAGAAGGCTCTCTCCGGTCAATCTAAGTAAAATCTTCAATGGATGAGATGACCAATAGGGTAACACTGATTTTAGGCTAGTAAACTGATCAAAAGGGTTGATTTGGGGTTTTTAGGGTTTTTGGTGGCAAATTGAGGGGATGGCAATTTTGGGTGCGGGGATGGGACACAGTTTCTACAGGGGGTTCTTTGGGGTGAGGTAGGAGACAGTATTGATGCCTTCAATTGAGGTGGATGATTAGTAATGACGGGTGAGGAGTTAAGGAGAGCAAACAATAACTTTGAATTCTCCTTAAACAGTAGAAAACATTGAAATTAAACAAACTTAAAAGCAGAGCATGACAGTCATGAATTCTTACTTTAACACTTCGTTTTCTTAATGTGCAGAAGGAAAAGAAAGGAAATGATTCACATAACACACTTACAGGTACATAGAGAAACACACCATCAATACATGTAACCACAAGAATCCCAAAAAGGACTGCAAAACCCTGGTCTTCCTTAGCCAAAAATTGCAGAGATACAGTGAAATAATACAATGATAGCTTCTCCCTCAAGAGTCCAACCATGAAAATGAGTATGAAAGTATAGATGATCTAACCTCTTTCCCTGCCTCCATGGGTCGAGCTCACTATCCTAGGAGCCGTTTCAACCACTTCTAAACTAAGCACTACAAACTAGGCAGTCAAAACAACTTGCCTCTATAAACTTGGAAACCAATTCATTCATTTAATTTTTACCCTTTTCATGAATGAATATTCTAAAAGAGTTACATAAGGTTAAAAGTGTCTAAAAAGTACCATAATTACATCAAAGAGAATCATCATTCACCTCAAAAAGTCAAACTGAGTCAAATTTGCGTTTTTTGGGCTGTACAGTGCATTTCTGGACAATTCTGCCTGACGGGTCGCACCCCTTTGGAGCCATGTTTGGGGCACTTGCAGGTGGCCAAACTGAGCAAACGTGGGCTTGTAAGGTCTGTGAGTCTACTTTCCAACCCAACTGGAATTTTTGAATTTGGAGTTAATTTACCCTATCAAAAATCAATTCTCCCAAGACAGCTTTCTGCAGTTCAAAAAAGTGGCAGAAAGTTAAATTTTGCATGTTTTTTGACTTTCTGGAGGCCCAAAACTTCACAAAATCTCAATTCCATCCATGTGCATATGTAACTTTGCATGAAAAATCTGGAAATGCTGAGTTTTTGTCAAATGGAGTTGCCGGGACGAAGGGTCTCACGGGGGGTGAGACTCGTTAATGGGAAAAACCTGTGTTTGGCACAAAAAAAATCACAAATGACAAAATTTTCTCCAAATTTCTTGAAATTTGGGCTGGGAGTCCCCAATCAAGTAACATGCTCATTCAAAGAGGCTTTGGCCAAAATTTGGAGTGGATCGGGCGTTTTCCTTCGTTTTTGTGCTTTGGCCAACCGTCTTTGGAGCACCTTCGTTCTCGCCGGTATTTTTGACACTTCTTTAAAACCATGACACCTGTGAAAAAGTGAAGGAGGGTTTTCTTCCTTGGCATGTTGTGGACAAAAACCTCTCTCAGTTTTGAAAAAATCATCTTTGATTGCTTAGAAACATCATTTTAGTGAAACTTATCCCGATGTGTGGAACAAGGGTTTTGGTAGAAATGAAGCGAAATGAAGGGGATAAGGGGCTTCTAAATTCTTGAGGAAATTTTTGGGGGCTAGGGAGGGATGTTAGGAAGTAGGGGAAAGTGGAATCTCAGAGATTGATTGAGGGGAAGGGGTCCACAAGGGCAAAACACAGGCCCAACCTAGAAAATTGCCAAGTTGTAGCAAGAAACTAGGGTTTGTGCAAAAATGAGGATTTTGGGGGATCTGAGTGTT
>APFE030076236.1:109794-159463 GCA_000404065.3 Pinus taeda | reverse complement strand
TACACACATAATTTGGTAATTGTTTGAAGAAAGATAATATAACAAAGAAGTAAAATAAGCCAACTTAGTTCACAAGTAATTATCAAGAAAGAGAAATCTAACCCTAACTCTACTAGCATTGATTTCTCAACACTACCTATTGATTTCTGGCAGCATCATATGTGCAAGTCTATGCCTACATCTTGTGTCTTGTGTTTTTATGATCTTCATACACACATAATTTGGTAATTGTTTGAAGAAAGATAATATAACAAAGAAGTAAAATAAGCCAACTTAGTTCACAAGTAATTATCAAGAAAGAGAAATCTAACCCTAACTCTACTAGCATTGATTTCTCAACACTACCTATTGATTTCTGGTAGCATCAGATGTGCTCTAAGTCTCAAATTTTGCAGGGAGGCTTGGGAACATGTATTCCAAAGAACCCAAAAAGAGTTTTGGGAAATTCCACCTGGAGATAGTTTTATTAAAATAATTAATTATTTTTAATGGAACCCTAAGTCTGAACTTAGGAAATTAAAATAATCAATGGGTATTAATCTAACTATGGATGTAGCTTCTAGAAGAAGATGAGGATCAAGCAGAAATGATCTTAGCCATTGATTAGCTTCTAATCTGGGCCATTGAATTTCAACGAGCAGATTAGTTAAGGAGGCTTGAGGGTCATTTGGAAGATACACAAAGAGTTGATCACTCAAATTGAATTGTTGAAGCTAGAGGCAGCGCAGTGATTTGTAGTGATCACACGAAGACGAGCAGAGGGAGTTTTGGCTGGAGGATCTTCTTCGGAGCCAAGAATACTCAGCAGAGAGGTACAGAGACACATAGAGGAGGCAGCGTAAAGTTCAAAGAGGGTGATGCAGAGCCAAGAAGGGCTCATGCAGGGCCCACGCAGAGTAGCGCAGAGCCTCCTATGCAGAAGTCTAAATTTGTTGAGGAGGCTAATGTTTTTGAGCCGGGAGGGATAGAATCAACTCTAGAAGGAAAATCAATTCCCAGTAGAGGTGACGCAGTGCCTTAGAGGTTGACATAGGACCACGCAGGGGCAGCGCAAAAGTAGTTGGGGAACTCATTGGTTCAATTGTTGGATCAGTCGGGACTTGCGGTGTAGAGTGAGGTAATATCACTAATTTCTTCTGCCGAGTGATATTCTCTGTACCGGATTTCCAACAAGGCATCTAGAGTTTGTATTTAGAAATAAATTCAGCTTAATAATAAAAACCCTCAAATCTGTTGCACCAGTTTTCCCGCATTAGGTTTTTCCAGGAACATTTTTCCAAAAACAACTGTGTCATTTGTGTGTATCTTTCTCTATTGTTCAATTTCTTGTTTCAGCATATTATTTAATTAGTGTAGGTTGCAGTGCATGTATTTCGATGTTTGCGTAGGAAACTACAAATAACGTGTTCATGTAAATCTAACAAGTTTGATAGATATCATCAGTTGTTGCAGTAAAGATTCTCGGGTTTAAGGAATTTTCACACTACCAACAAGTAAATAGTTGTTCATATTATGCCACAGGGATGACATCTGATACCATGAGGCATCCTTTGTATAATATCTCTAACCCTACTCCCTTTCATTTATGTCATTAGTTAGTTTTTTTATATTCACTTATGTTATATCTTTTTTCATTTCAGTTTGTTACAGTATATATTTTCTATTCCAACAAATTTTCTATATATGCATTATGATTTTGATTATGAGCGGATATCTATTTTATGGTCTTATGTTTTCTTGGATAAAGGATTCTGGATTCTCACATCACTTCGATGAAGCAATATGTCCCCATATGGAGCCAGATGTTGCACCTATTTTGTCACAAGTCTAAGGAAGCAGTTGTACAAATTTTTTCAAGGTTCACAAACATCATCCAACCAGTTCCTATGTCATTGTAAACCCAATTTCTGCAAATTGTAATGTAAATGATGCTAGTACGACCGTTTAACTATGTAACAACCTAGGTAACCCTAAGATTTTGGTGGTGAATTTCATCTTAGGAGGTTTTTCGTCTCACCAAATTATGTGTATTTCTAAACATAGATAATCGGAATAATTTTTTCCTCCAGCGTAAACCCCAAAGCTAGGGTGGAATTTATTGACAAAGTCTTAGGTAATTCCTAGTGTTTTTAGTCAAATCTATTGTAAAAGTGATTTGCGAATAATTTAAGTTATTTGGTTAAATTATTTTATTACAGATCACTTGGTCTACTATATCATAATGTGTCACAGAATTGGGTAAATATTATGAGGGTCTATATCAAAGGAGTATTTCCCCTTTGAGTGTTGAATTTGTAATATCTAATGTAAAAAATAGTTTTGTGCGTGGTCCCTCGCAATCAGACACTATGGCTTAAATTATTTGAGGGTGGAAAAATAATTAATCCCCTCAAGTGTCAATTAATTAATTTTTCTGGCAAAATAAAACTAAATCCTAAGCCAGAAAATTAATTAATTTATAATCAAAAAATAAATTCTAGAGAAATTAATTTCTCCAAGTGGAAAATGACCAAAAAACGTGTGGTTCAAAAATAAGTTAATTTTTGGAGGTCCTCTACCAAGGAAAAAATGGATATTTTAAGAAAAATTAAGCCCTCGAACTTTGATGGTCGAAGTCAAAGTCAATTTTTTGAGGAAAATAATCCAAAAAATCAATTTTTGGATTAATAAAAAATGGTTTTTAAGAGAAATTTGAAAATTCTTCAAAAGTAAATATTTTCATTGACAGAGATTAAATGATCATCAAATATTTATCAACGATCGAGATTACTTTGACAGGGATTAAGCCAACTAACTGTTATTTTCCACTTGGAGGATTTATCTATAAATTGGAAGCCATTTGTTTCTTAAATGACGATGATGAAAGCTATGACTCTAGTCGATGTAATTTTGAAACATTGGTTTTGTTTCACTAATCTGCTAGGAATGTTTGAAATATCATAATAAAAGACTTTGGGGTTCAATTCATGGTGTTCTTTGTCTGATGGACTGTGGTATGTGTTAGACATGGGATTTCCTATATTGTGCTTAAAATTTTATAGGCTTGTGTATTCATTGGATGGTGATAAGAACATTCTATTGGTAGATTTGGGTCTATCTTAGGTGATATGATTTGCCATATGTCTAACAAGTTTTCTTGAAAAAAATATATAGAGTTTGCAGGTTCCCCGACCCTTGGGCTCTAAGTTCACAAACTTTGGAGAAAAGCCTACCTTGTTTGGGATTCGAGAATTTTGTTTGGTTTTCTTACTTCGCTAAGGTTGTGGGCAATACCATAATTTTTGAAACACATTTGATCTATTGTCATCATTCATCATTTAAAAAAATGTTTCTCAAAAATATTTATTTTTCACAAACATTATATATATGTATATAACTTGTAAACTATTTTTGTAGAATATTTTTTTCTAACATGTTAATGTTTGTCAATTTTGTCAGTCACCAATGATCAAATATGCTCTTACAAAGTTTTTGATAGGGTTCTACTGCAAATTTTTATGGTTTCAAATAGGTTTTTAATCAAAATTTAGTCATTTGCGGTTAGGTAGGTCATCACTACTCCTTTCACCTTTATGATCAATGCACATCAGCATGGTCGGGTCATCCCTTGTTGAAATGGTTTCATAATCATCAATGTCATCATTCAACTAATTCATTCATGTAGTGTCATCATTAGGTCATAGGGTCAAAAGCATGAAAATAAGTCATTTCACCACCAAAATCACCATTTGAAGGAGTAGTGATAGGGAAAAATCTTCAATAAAGGTTATAAAGTGATTTTATATCTCCATATGATGTTTTATATCCTAAAAGGTTCTAAAGGTGCAGTTTCAAAATAAAATGTGAAAGGACATGATGGGGCCACTACACCATCAAAGGAGAAAAATGATTTCCAAAGCTACAAAACACCAAAAGAGCTTCTCATTTTCTCAATGCACTGCAAATATATGACAAATATATAAATAATATTATATATATATATAAATATATATATATATCTTCACCTTCAAAGTGCTCTTGCACCCTCAGAACAACAATTATGTGCTCCTAAAGTGCCTCATCATTTGTAGTGATGTGCTTTTGATGCATTTTTTCCAAAGGTGTTGTGTTTTCTTAAAGGGGGCAAAAACTTCATTCCAATGGTTTCTACATCGACAAGCAAGTTCTAGGCTATCATTTGCAAGCGAGGCATCTTCTTTCTTGTTGCTACTCCAACTTATGCTTGAAGATCAGGTTTCCCTCTGCTAGGGTTTTCATGCTTTCATAGTCTCTTTGGTTGTATTTTTTAGAAGAACCCTCATAATCAGAGCTCACTCACCTCCCCCACTTTCCATATACCTCCATAGACACATTCCCTCACTCCTATCCCTCATTTACACTATTCTCCTACAAACCCTAGCCTAGACTATACTTTCCTAGGCTAGGATTGTGTTTTCTCTTTTTGAACCCCTTCCCCTCATTTAGTCCCTGAAATTTCTCTTTCCCCCACTTCCCAACACCCATTCCTATCTCCCCAAATTTTCCTCAGAATTTAGAGACCCCCTAATCCCTTAATCTCTGTCAATTTCAAAAATTGCCCAAATCCCCTATTTTTCCCTACACTAAACCCTAATTTCCCCTCCCATTGAGCTAGGGTTTGCTATGGATTCTGAAACCACTGAGAAGAGGAGGCATAAGGGAGGTCTAATCAATAGGTATGAGCCAACTTCAGCACATGACATCATGTCTTCTCCTTTTCTCAAGAAATCCTTCCAAGATGTTGGTTGCCTTGGTTTTAATGACAAACTCACCAGCGCTTTTGCCACTAGTTTGAGGAGAGATAAGGTGACCATTGATGGATTGGTGTTCACTCTCTCAGCAAAGACCATTTCTACAACTACATGGATCCCAAAAACTAGAGAACTTTGGTTCAAGAAGAGAGACCTCGACCTTGACAATTACAAGATATATCTGAAACCTCCATATAAAACTGCACCAAAGAACATCTTCCCTTCAAGACATCTGTTGGACAAGTATGCCCCTCTCATGAAAATGATCATGAAGTATTTTACATGTGAGGGTAGATTCTCAAGATTGTATTAGTTCCATGTGAGGCTTTTGATGCCATTTCACCAGTGTAAAAGTTCTCAACCTACCTCATTACCTTTATAGAAGCATGGTAACATGGCAGAGAAGGTGCATAGGTTAGGAGAAGATCATCATGCCAGTTTGTTTCATCATGCCTTGGTGAAGATCTTGGTTTGCCATCAGCTGGCACAAATCAATTTGTCTTGGGATGGTTTCATCTATTCAACATCTTTATTGCCTTCTCCAGCTTAGTCAAGTAGTCACTCTACTCCTTTGTTTTCTCCAGCACAAGAAGAGGTGGTTTCCACAAGCAGACCTATCACAAGAACTCCTAAGGCAGAAGTGAGCAAGACCTGCACAAGAGGGAAAAGTCTTTAGTTTGCTTCAGACATTGTTGAAAGGGCCAAGCCTACATCATCACAACAACATGAGACACCATTGGATGAAGAAGAACAGATTCATCTTGACACTGATATGGCAGATTTAGAAGTGCATGAGGAGGTCAAATCTTCAGAGCATATCATCCAAGAGAAAGAGGCTAAGATTAGAGAGTTCAAGAGTAGGTTGTCCAAGGAAGGTTTTTTTTTTTTTCTTTCCTTTAGAAAGAAAACAAACAGCTCAAAGTCAAGCAACTTTTGCTTGATAAATCTAAAGCAGATTTGGAGAAGGATGGTGCCAAAGGTAAAACAGTGATAAACTTGGAAGAGATTGAAGCCACTGGTTTTCAGCTCAAGCCTAGAAGGCCTAAGACAAGAGGTTTGAAGAGGAAAGAAGAGAAAATCACTGAAACATCCTCTCCATCGAGGCAGCAAAACATTGACAAGTCCATTGAAGAAGATTTTGAGGAAAATAGGGAAAATTGACTTGATAGAGTCAATTTCCACTTGGAAAAGCTCCTTAAGAGGGCCAACAGGGCCACTAAACTTTAGAGGCATATGGCCATGCACTACTGTACTAGAAACAAGGTCTCCCAGGTCATAATCAAGCAGTTGAAAAAAGAAGTTAAGGCAAACCCTAAGGGGGCAAAAAGAGAAAGATAAACTTGACTTGCTAGTTGAGACCTCCCTCCTTCCTTGACATTTCTTTTCAGAACTTCATGGACCAAACTTGAAGAAATTTTGAACAATTTTGAGTTCTTGTGACTTTTGGCATAAACAGGAAGAACAGTTCAGCCAAAAGCTCAATGCCTTGGTGCTACACTTTTTCCTCAGACCTCCAAATACTAAAAGGTTTATATGGATGGATAGATAATGACCTATGCATGCTAGATATGCACTTTTGGTGCCTTGTCAACAAACAGGTTTGAATAAAATGCCCAAAAACAAGTCAAACCCCCACTTTCTGCCACCTTACTGGACTAGGCGCTGTGCTTTTGGAGTAGTTGTGGGAGAATGAGTTTTTCTTGGTCTTGGAGTGTCTATTTTTCTTGTTTGAGGTGTCTGATGACAACTAGACATCCCAAGTTTTCCATTGGTATATGCAGAGTTGGATTTGGAGCAGTGGAAGGCCTTCAAAAACCTCCTCAAATTTGGCATTGCGCTTATGCCTGATGGCATTGCGCTTTTGCAGTTGGCACTACGCTTTTGCCTATTTGTCCAAATTTAGAGTTTTCTTCAATCATACTTGGATTTTATGATGTAATTCCTCATGTTGTGAGTTGAATTCATGTAATAGAAGGTAAATGAGCTTGTTAGGGTGATTTTGATGTAATTTTAGGCCTCATTTATGAGAAACAGTTCAGTCAAAGACTAAATGGAGGGTTTGTTCCAACCTCCCTAGTCATTAGGTAAATTCATGTAAGTTGTTCCTATACTAAGGGATTTGACCCCTGAGAGTGGGGAAGTTGTTTTTTTTGGTCTATATGTATCTATTTTTCAGTCAGATTCAAGGTTGGACATCATAGAGTGGAAATCTTGTAGATTGTACTTCATCATATTTTTATAGGAAATCAAAGGCCAAGTTGCAGCTATTATTCAGGGATTCTTGTGGTGTGAGTTTGTGGTATTGCTTTTCTCCTGTTAAACATTTATATGAAAGATAATTTAGTTACCTTTCCATATCTATGCTTTTTAGTGATTTTCCTAAGAGGTATTAAGCAAAATTCTTGTAATTAAGCTCTGTTTTAGGAATCTCATTTTATGTGCTCAGTCTTCTGATAGATGAATTCATGGTTCACATGCTCATCTTGATTTTCTTACCTATTCAACCCTACACTACATTGACCAACTCCTAAGCTATCACAAAAGCATGCCTACCTTGCTCCTTTATATCTCATGCAATTGAACCTTTGAAGACCTGACCTAGTTCCCTAATTTGTACCTCTGATCTAGCACACCCTAAATCTGCAAAACCCTAGTGTTGTAATAATTAACCTAACATCTTTTCCCACTCCAGTCATCATTGGTTGTGAGCTCATAGAGAGAGCCCTCTCTGGTTTAGCAGGGTTAGCTGTTGAACACTAAGTGGTTTGAGGTTACCTTTGCCGATCTCCTTTCTCAGCCTTGGGACATTGTGGAGGATACCATAAACCGTATTTTTCAACCACTGGGGTTTGCAGTTTATTTTTCAAATTTTGTATATATTGGGGTTTTGTGTATTCTTGTTTTTATTTGTGCTAAGCTTCAAGCTAGATCTGAATACTTTCAAGGGTTTCAAGTCTTGGAATATTTTGGTAAGGGTTTCTCGAGTTGGATCTAGGCATAGGAAGGCAAGATCCACCATCTATTTCTCCTCCAATCTCAACGCTCAAGCCCAAGGAAAAGGTATCAGCCTTCAAGAAACTTTTAGTGGCAAATTTTGAAGATTTGAAGCAAAAATAAAAAATTTTGCAAAGGTTTGAATATTTTTTGGGCTTCCAGGACCTAGTTTACCCTATTTGCGACCCTCTTTCCCTCCTTAGTTGAGTCACAGGCCTAGATTGGCCTTAGATCCCTTGTCGTCTAATTTTTTAGGAAGATTCTCAAGCCTTTGAGGGCCTCGCCCTGCCTTTCTTACCTTGACCTTAGGCCTAAAAGACCTCCCTCTATCCCTCTACTACCCTTTTCTTCCCTTCATTAGCCCTCGGTTGCCTTCCCAACCATGGTCGCAGGCCTTAAGGCTCCTCTTCTTCCCTCTGCTTCCTTCCCTTCTCCTCCCTAACCCTTGTCGTGAACCTCTATCCCTTTGGCCTTACATATCCCTACCTCCTCCCCTATCTCTGCTCTTTATGGGCTCCTCCCTAAGCTGCAGTCCTCTTTAGGGCTTGCGGCAACTCTCCAAGGCCTCTCAGCGCTTGCGTCGTCCCTTCCAACCCTTCTCCACTCCAATGCTAGCCTCCCTCTTAGCTTCATTTTCCTCTCTAATTTGGATCAGTGATTTTTCTGAAGCTAACATTTAACATTTTACAAAGGCATTGGTCAAATTCTTGTGGTCGCAGGTAGCATTTCTTTTGGAAAATTTGTGGGCAACTCTTCTAGTCATTTTCAAGGCCTAGGGCCTAAGTGTTTTGCCCTCTAAACCCTTAAGTATCCTCATTGTTTTGCTTCAGCAAGACAATCAATTCATAACAATGGTAATGAATCTAATTTGAAGGCCCTAAAATCATCAAGTTTCCTAATTTCACTAACTAATCATTGGACAAATTGGGCATTTTTTTTGGGTGAGAATTTCATGATTTTGGTGACTATCATTTATGTTTTGAGTGCATTATAAGGTCTGATATATGACAGTGACTTAAGGATCCTTTGATGGTTTACATTTTCATTTAAATTGCACTTAAGGAATTAAATAATTTGGGATTTTTTAACACTAATTCACTGTTAGTTCATTGTTGTCATACATTTACTCACTACTCATATGAATGTAATTGGAACAAAAGTGACATAAGGCTTCTATTGTTCATGTTCTAATAGTTCATTATGAAAAATATTTGTTTTATTGTGCTATTGGATAAGTGGGGGCTTGCAGTCGCTAGAGCCACAATATTTGCAGTGCCGACAACATCGGTTGGCTAAAACCTAAGGGGAGGTATCGTTAATCAAGCCTTTGTTTGCTTCCCCTTGGCTTCTTTCTCACAACCTGCTCTAGAGACTAGCTTCAAAATAGTTAAGAGGAAGGATACATCTAGAATAGGCGTCTAGTTAAAAGCAATCAAGATTTTTGCATCACACCTAAGTCATAGGATTTGCATAACATATAGGATAGTTAAGCATTCAAGTTGCATTTGTTCATCCGATCACCTGGTTTTTAATCGATCTAAAGCAAGTTGACTCCATAAGGCACTGGCCTCATAAGTAATTTTATCTAATCTTTAAAAGCTTGATAAAACCAACCAAGTGGCTAGGTCATTCAATCGTGTCTCTCGGACTTGTTTGTTTCCAACGAGTCTTGCATTTCTATCTTTCATAGGGACAACCCCCATACCTTGTTGTTGGGAAACAGCTAGAATGGAGAGGTCGAGGATCAGAGTGACAACCCCGATCTGAGTCGTTCTCGCCATGCCTGTACAATCTGAGTGACAACAAATAAGGTATGCACAGAATTGTTGGCAAAAGGTTTTTTACTTATTAAATATGCCACGTTGTTATACCCTAATCCATATTCGAACTTTGTTTATGCTTAAGTGGCATTACTGAAGAGACTATTTTATGTACATTTCCACCCTTTATTGTTTACTTTACTGATGTAAATATTTTATATGAATATAAAAAGTATTATTTAAAAAATAATGTAAGACATTATCTATAAAAAATCCAATGATATTTTGAAAGCTAAGCGCTTTAGGAGAAATATTTTATTTTCCTAAACAAAACAATTCTATTATTTAAAAATATATGCAAGGTATAAATTTTTTCGTAATAAAAGGTCTAGTGTTTTGTGAAATAATATGAATCTCCGTACATCAAATAAGATATATAATTTGGTTGTTTAAGATTTATTAAATTAAGTTAGATGAAGCCTAATTACTTCATGAACCACAAATTAGGCCTTCTATTTATTTTGGGTAAGTTGGTGTTTCTATCTTATCTACAATGAAATATATTACCATATCATCTCAATAGATGACATGGAGAAGATTTCCAGTCAAATATTTGAACTTGCAAATGCATCCCATGTTGCTTGTGCAGGTTCTCCAAAGACAATATTTTGCACTTTAGCTCTATATTTGTTGTAAGGTACATATTTTGTTTCATTTTAATTCAAATCTCTATTTGCAAATTTAATGTGCCATTTTGCATTCAAGCACATTACAATACACTATCATCAATTCAAAGTAGCAACCCTTTCATCACTCCACCAACAGTCATGGTGCTTTCTATAATGTTCAAGATTCTCAAGTGCTCAAGGAGGAATAAGGCTTGGAATGAGTGTGAAACAAACCACTTGACTCACACCTGATAACAATAGATAGCTTATCTAAAGAGCATTCGTTTGTCATCTGCTCCTTTTGTAGAACAACGAATCAAAGGAATCAAAGCTAACTATATATGACGGCACTTTGTTGTCTTCTACATTTCTCTTTGTGCTGAAATTTCCTCTTTTTCCCCTTTTTGGTAGGGAATTATATGACCTAAACATTCCACTCTTCATTTGGTATAGTCATTTGCCAAAAAGCCTTCTTGCAGATTTCCACAAACTACATCAATGGTCCATTATTTTTACAATTTCCATCCTCCCTTGGTGTAATTTCTTGCACACTTATAGCCAAATCCTAAAATAGTAAAGGCAATACAATTCGAAGCTGAGATGGTCGATCTCCCTATCAACATATAAATTTACACCGCCTTGACCAGGGCTAACGCCACGAGAACTCAGTTAACTCCAAATTTGCACTGCAATACTAATATTTTCAATGTCTTGTAAACAAATTCCAATTCATCTAACTTCAAGTAACTTTTCTATGTGTGCATGAGTATAAAGGTCTCACAACCATATGCACATTTACATCATTATCTTGCATGCTAAAAAATTATGTAAACCTTTCACGACACCTTTAATTTGGAGTTGACCATGACTTTTGATGCAATATCTCATTTAAAAACACATTTGCCAAAAAGCCTCCTTGTAGATTTCCACAAGATACATCAACGGTTCATTAGTCTTAGAATTTCCATCTCCCCCAATGGAATTTCTTGCACACATGTAGCCAAATCCTAAAATAGTAAAGGAAATACAATTGTCAACATTGAGATGGCCAAGCTCCCTATCCAAATATAAATTTACAATGCCTTGACCAAGGCTAACGCCATGAGAACTCAATTAACTCCAAATTTGGACTGCAATACTAACATTTTCAATGTCTTGTAAACAAATTCAAATTCATCTAACTTCAAGTAACTTTACTATGATGTGCATGAGTATAAAGGTATCACTACTAGTGTTGAAAAAATCGGCATCGGCAAAAATCAACAAGGGTCCAGAAAACATTTTTTCAGCAACATCAGCGAAAAAATGGCAGAAATCAGCAAACCGCCACAAATATTAAAAAATATAAAATATATTTATTTTTTCAAATTGGAAAAAATCAGGAAAAATCGGAAAAAAATTTCGAAAGAAAAAAAAACAAGGATTTTACCAGTTATTTTTTGGCAGCTTGAAAAAATTGCAATGTTGCCAATTTTTCGCCATTTTTTGCAACATTGCTCACAATGTAATATTCCTAACAGAAATATACAGTGGTAAACAAAGAAAACTTTGAAAAAACACACAAAATTTACACACAAATCAGACACCATATATTGCGCCGAAAATTGCGTTGTGCTGAGGCATTTTATTATATAATCACAGGGTTACAATCTGGTGTTTGGAAAGTGTGCACCTAGGCTTGCTCAAGGCAAGCTAGCAAAGCCCAAGTGATGAAGACAAGTCCCCCAAATGTTGTTGGTTGATCTCTCTATGGCTCTGCATTGATCTCCCTTGAAAACTAATTGTTGGCTGCAAGAAATTGTTGCTAGGGCCTCCTCTGATACTCAAAAAATTCTGGGAAATTAACCTCGGGCTCTCCTCCAATAACCCACAAAAACCAACAAAGGAATTGGGCAAATGTTGACTTCGGAATTTCGGTCCAATTTCCCCTAACTCCTCCAGTGGTTGGGTATTTTGACCCACCTATAAATTATGCTGCTGAGTGTCCCCAAAATCGTTGAAATCTTTAGCAAAACTCCTTCTCGAACTACCCCACAAATCTCAACCCAAAATTCCCTCTCTCCTTGAGTCCCACGTGTGGCACAAAAAAGAGTTGTGCAGTCACAGCTGAAACTCCTCCACACTCCTACTGCAATGCTCCCGAATCGATCTATAAATGATGGAATTCCCTCCTAGGGTTGGCACTCGAAGTCCGCCGAAGCAAGGGGTAAGATTCTCGCCTGAAAATCTCTTGTGCTCAACAGCACATGCAGACTTGGCCTCCAGCTCAAGCATGCTAGTCAAGGTGAATGCTCAAACGATCAAGAATGCCCAAAATGCGTGTCTCCTCCTCTTTTGTCATTATGCCTCCCAATTGCCCATGTGAGGCCCAGCCATCGAACTCCCCATTGTTTTCCATTTCGATTTTCTTCCCTTTCCCCTAAGTTGGGCCTTCCCTTAGCTCAAAAACCAAAGTTGGGCTCCATAACCCACTTTTCCTAAGTGTAAATGAAAAATAAGTCAAAATTGGCAAAATTGATATTTCCCCTTAACAATATTACTAAGTGGGAATATCACAGTCCTCCCCACCAGAATGTTGCTTGTCCTCAAGCAATTGCAATGAAGGATGTTGAAGTATCTTCTCTCCCTCCCAAGTGGCATCCTCATTGGGTAGATTCTTCCATCTGATCAAAAACTTGTTAATGACCCTATTCCACAAGTGTCTCTCACTAGTGTCCAAAATAATCTTTGACTCCAGAACGAAATTGCCCCTCATCATCCATGGGTGGTAACTTTGTAATTGTTGTCACCCGCTGACCCAATGCCTTTTTCAAGCAAGACACATGAAAAATGTTGTGAAATCGGCTCCCTGGGGGTAGCTCCAGCGCATACGCCAGCTCCCCAACTCTCCAAGTGACTTTGTACGGCCCATAAAAGCAGGGGTTGAGCTTCTCGGCCCCCTTCTATTTGAATGTCGACTGTCTGTACCATTGAAGTCTCGGGAAGACCAAATCCCCGACCTCAAACTACCTTTCTACACAACCCTTATTTGCATAGAGTTTTTGTTGGTTTTGTGCAGTTTGTAGGTTAGAGTTTTTGTTGGTTTTGTGCAGTCTGTAGGTTATCTTTGAGAGCCCGTAAAATATTTTGGCTCTCATGAATCCAATCCTTGGCCCTAGGAGCCTTGTTGTCTCCAAACATCACATCAGCGAAAATAAATGCATCATAACCGTGCAAAGCTCTGAATGGGGACATACCTATGGACATGTGGTATGTTGTGTTGTAGCATTACTCACCCAAATGCAACCACCGTATACATGCACGTTGATGGCCCATCACATAGTTACGTAGGTAGCCCTCCAGCGATTTGTTTACGATCTCCATCTGCCCATCAATCTAGGGGTGGTAACTAATACTCAGGGTGAGCTCTATGCACACCAGTCGAAACAACTTCTGCCAAAATCACCCCATGAACCTATTATCCGATCACTAACAATGGTCTCCGGAAGACCGTGAAGCCGAAACACCTCCCTAAAAAATAGCTTAGCCACCTGTGAGGCCGAGGACCGGGCTGAAATTGCAAAGAAGTGAGCAAATTTCGTCAATTTGTCTACCACGACATAGATGCAATCCTTGCCCTGGACTGTAGACAATCCCATAATAAAATACATCGAGATGCTCTCACATTTCCCCTCAGGGATAGGAAGAGATTGTAGCAACCCAGCAGGGTGTGTCTGCTCACCCTTTCTCCCTTGGCACATATCACACTCCCGAGCGTGCCTCAGAACATCATCCTTAAGACCCCTCCATGCAAAGTGCTTCCTAATAGCCCTATATGTCTTGGTAAACCCCTGATGCCCTGCTAACAGTGAGTCATGGGCAGCCTGCATGATCTTCTCCCTCAACTAGGAGTTGGCCACTAAATAAAACTGGTCCCGAAAGCAAATCAACTCGTTCACCACCCCATACCGGTCATCCATCACTACATCATCAAGGAACTCACATGCAAATCAATCCTTGGAATACTCCACTAACAACTGTGCCCTCCAATCTCGCGCAATGCTCATCAATGAGATGATGGTCAACCTCCTGGACAACGCATCAGCTACCACATTGTGTTTACCCTTGACATACTCAATGTCAAAGTCGTATGCTTGAAGCTTCCTCACCCACTTCTGCTGCCTCTCCTATAGTTGCTTCTGCTCCAAGAAGAATCTGAGGCTATTGTGGTTTGTCTTCACCCGGAACCTGTTTCCCACCAAGTACTATCTGAACTTGGTTAACGCATGCATGATGGCTATCATCTCTTTGTTGTAAATGGAGTACAACCTCTCGTGGGTAGTAGATTCTGACTCTTGAAAGTTATCTGGTGTCCACCCTACATCAAGCCTATTCCTGCGCCCTCCCCTAATGCATCGCACTCAAGTACAAAGGGTTGTGCGAAATCTGGAAGTGCCAACATCGGGCTACTGCTCATAACCTATTTAAGGTGCTCAAAAGCCTCATTTGCCCCATTTATCCACTCAAATACCCCCTTCTTTTTCAAATCGGTGAGCGGAGCTGCTAACTTAGAGAAGCCCTTCACGAACTTCCTGTAGTAGGTACAGATACCCACGAAACCCCTCAGCTTTGTCATATTCCGAGGAACTGGCTAGTCTCAAATGACCCTGATCTTCTTTTCATGCACTCTCACGCCATCCTCCCAATGATATGCCCCAAATAGAGCATCTTCATCAATCTAAACTCACACTTGGACAGCTTGGCGTAAAACCACTGCTCCTCTAAAATACGTGACACCATCTCCAAGTGTTGCAAGTGTTCCTCTCAGGTCCTACTATAGATCAAAATATCAAAGAACACCAACATGAATTTCCGGAACTGCCCACGAAACACGTGGTTCACGCAAGACAGGAAAGTGACAAGTGTGTTGGTTAGCCTAAAGGACATAACCAAGAACTCGAAGTGCCCATGGCGACACCTGAAAGTTGTCTTCAGGACGTCTTGATCCCACACTCTAATATGGTGATACCTCGAACGCAAGTCGATCTTGGAGAAGAACTTAGCCCCTCTCAACTCATCCATCAACTCAACTATGCTAGCGGTTCTTCAGGGTCTTCTTGCTGAGGGCCTGGTAATCTATGCACATGCATAATGTCTCGTCCTTCTTCTTTACCAGAACAACTGATGAAACAAAAGGGTTGGAGCTAGGCCTAATATGCCCAAGTGCCAACATTTCATGAATGGCCCTCTCAATCTCATCCCTGTAAGCCCTGGGATGTCTTTATGGGGTGGTAATCACGGCCTATACCCCCAGCTCTAACTCAATCGTGTGCTCAAATCCCCGCTCAGGTTGTCGCCTTGGCGATATGTCTCCAAACACCACCGGGTACCTGTCTAATATGGCCTGTATGTCAGGGTGTGGTGGCCTAGGCTGACCCCCAGCCTCAAAAATCCTTAACTCCACTGCCCACTCAATGTCACCATCGCTCAGGTCAGCCTGCATCTTGTGTGCTGAAACAATCTGTGGTGGGTAAGAGTGCATGCCCCTAAGGACAACCAAGTTGTCATCTGGACTTGTAAAATCCATCTCCAACTTCCTCCAATCAGTGGTGACCCGACCAAGAGAATAGAGCCACTGGACTCCCATCACCACATTGGTGCCTAGTACATCCACCACAAAGAAATGATATGACTAAATAGTTCCCCATAGTCACTATCAGAGAGGGAACATAACGTGTACACTGGATGGTCCTGTTGCCCAGCACAAGGACTGAGAACCCCTCAAACCCCTCAACCATGATCCCTCTCCTCTGCAACATATGTGCATCAATGAAGTTGTGGGTGGCCCCACTGTCCACCAAAACTGAGACATGTTGCCCTTGTAATGTGCCTCTAATCCTCAACATCAAAAAGTTAGGTACCCCACGTAAGGACGCAAGGACCCCTCCAGCTGGGGAGAAAGAGGCTCCCCCAGGCGGTGGTGGTGGTGTTCCCCTCTCCATGTCTTCCACGTTGTCACCTCTAATCTCCTCCAACTCTACATTGTCCTCCTGGTCACTGTCAAAGTAGACATCAATGTAGTGGGCCTTGCCTATTGTGCATCTATGGCTTGGTGCCCACGGTTCCTGACAAATGAAGAATAGTTTCCTCCTCCAGAGATCTCTCTAAGTCTCCTCATCCAACTGCCCTCACCCATGGTTAGCTCTTAGTGGTGGAGCCCTAGTGTCTCTCCCCCACTGCTAGAACCCTTGTCTAGGTGGTACTGGCACTCTAGTCTTGGGTAGAACATCCTGTAAGTCTCGCGCTCTCCCAACTGCGTCCTGCAAGGTGGTGGGCTTGTTGGACTTCACCAATCCCCTCATTGGCTCTGTTAGCCCCTCTACAAACATGAAAACCCCACTGGCCTTTGATAGGTCAAGCACCACCACTGATAACCTCATAAACTCGAAGATGTAGGCCTCAACACTCCCTGTTTGCTTGAGCCTTGTCAACTCCCCAAAATTCTATTTTGGGTCTCTCCTCTCAAAATGCTCCAACACCCTCCTAGTGAAATCCTCATACGTTGTAACCCTTTCATGCCCCATCGTGGTTAGCCCATGGAACCACCAGTTGTGGCCTTCTCCCTTTAAATGCAACGTGGCAATCTTAATTTCCTCCCCCTCCATCATTTGGTTGAGTTGGAAGTAGACATCTAACTTCTCAAACCATGCTTTCACTGAGCTATTGGACAAACCATTACAAGTTGAGAGGAATAATCTCCCCATGGTGCACTGCAAATTGGTGCGCTGCAAATTGGTACCATGTGTTAGCTTCCTCTGCCTTTGCCCTTTTCCCTTATTGTTACCCTTCAACTGACAAAAGTCCCTGAAGGTATGACCGCTCTAAAGTCACACCCATAGGAATGATACACCACAAAATAGTCCCCCATGGGCATCTCCTCTTGTCCTTGCATCCCTCTAGCACCGGATGCTAGAAACGTGGGAATAGTGGACCAGGGTGGTGTACTGGGAATGAGGGGTGTGTTGGCGCCATGAACCCTGTGGTGATGCTAAGTGTCAGAGCCCTCGCCAAACTAGAATTCCCCTTGAATCCCTTTGCCCTTGTTGTTGTTGCAAGTTTGCTGCCTCAACTCCTCAATACCCTTAGACAAACCCTGAACGACCTTGAGAAGGTGTTGGGCAAACTCCTCTTTACTCCTTTTGTCTCCCTCATTATCTCCCATGTTTTGCCTTTCAACCTCCAGTTCAACTATCACTGGATCTGGGGTAATTTGTACATGCCTCTCTCTACTCCTGTAACTCTGCCTCTGGGAAGTCACATTTTGTTGGTCTTCTAGTGATCATAGACCGATGTTGCTCCCACAAGTTGAGCCAAGACTACGAGCTCTGATACCACTGTAATATTCCTAACGGAAATATACAATGATAAACAAATCAAACATAGCAAAAACACACATAAAATTTACACACAAATCAGACACCATATATTGAGCCAAAAATTGCACTATTCTGAGCCATTTTATTATAAAATCATGGGGTTACAATATGGTGTTTGGAAAGTGTGCACTTGGGCTTACTCAAGGCAAGTTAGCTAAGCCCAAGTGATGAAGACAAGTCCCCCAAATGTTGTTGGTTGATCTCTCTATGGCTCTGCATTAATCTCCCTAGAAAACCAAATTGTTGGCTGCAAGAAATCGCTGTTGGGGCCTCCTCCGGTGCTCAGAAAATTCTGGGAAATTAACCTCGGGCTCTCCAATAACCCACAAAAACCCACGAAGGAATTGGCCAAACGTTGACCTCAGAATTTTGGCCCAATTTCCCCTAGCTTCTCCAGCAGCTGAGTATTTCGACCCACCTGTAAATTTTGTTGCTAAGTGTCTCCAAAATGGTTGAAATCTTCAGCAAAATTCCTTCCCGAACTCCTCCACAAGTCTCAACCCAAAATTCCCTCTCCTTGAGTCCCACGTGTGGCACGAAAAATAATTGTGCAAGCCCTGCATAATCACTGCTAAAACTCCTCCACAGTCCTACTGCAATGTTCCCGGATCGGTCTGAAAATGATTGAATTCCCTCCTAGGGCTAGCACTCGAAGTCCACCGAAGCAAGGGGTGAGATTCTCGCTTGAAAATCTCTTGTGCTTAACAGCACATGTAGACTTGGCCTCCAGCGCAAGCGTGCTAGTCAAGGTGAATGCTCAAATGATCAAGAATGCCCAAAATGAGTGCCTCCTCTTTTGTCATTGTACCTCCCAATTGCCCATGTGGAGCCCAGCCATCGAACTCCCCATTGTTTTCCCTCCAAGGAGTGTGTATCCCAGAGGGGGGTCGTATTTCTCCATGAGTGGTCCCCACCTTCCACTAACATTTCGATTTTCTTCCCTTTCTCCTAAGTTGGGCCTTCACTTAGCTCAAAAACTCAAGTGGGGCTCTATAACCCACTTTTCCTAAGTGTAAATGCAAAATAAGTCAAAATTGGCAAAATTGATATTTCCCCTTAGCAATATTGCTAAGTGGGAATATTACACACAACCATATGCCCATTTACATCATTATCTTGCGCCTTAAAAAACTATGTAAACCTTTCAAGACACCTTTAATTTGGAGTTGACCATGACTTTTGATGCAATCTCTCATTTAACAACACATTTATAAAGGATCCCACATTTCAATGTCTTGGACTCAACAAAGTACAATTTAGAATATTGTGTCAAAATTTTCAGTCCTAGACTTGTCATTTTAGTATCATCACATCTAGCTGTAAATAAGTTAGAAATTCTGTCATCAAGCCTCTCTTTAGTTTTAACTATATGAGAATAAATCTGCACTGACTCAATATGACCAACATAATTTTTATATTCCCCACTTATTCACCTTCAAGACTTAAACAAATTTAATTTTACTGATCTTCAAGAGGAACTAATCATTTTCATTCACTATTGTTTTTAACTTGAATTCAACATCAACCAATCTGTGATTGATGGTCAAGGTAGTGTAATTAGCTACTTGGGCCAATATCATCAATCGTGTTAACCTAGGTATAGAAATTATGCACAAACATAATGCTCAACTTTTCCTCTGGATTAGCCGCTGTTGAATCTATTTCCATATGCAGACAATGCTCTGATGGATTTTTACTATAAAAGAACATTCAAGTAGGGATATAGAACTTCAATAAAAAAAATTGTACAAATTTGATGGCCTAAATTGTTAAAGATTCACTAGGAATAAAACTCTCCACCATCTTTTACAAATTTCTTTATAAACTCTCCCAAAACATCTTTGAAATTTTACATTAGCAAGTTCTAACCTCCTGATCTACTGATCTTACCAAAAGTTTGAAACATTTTCCCACATTTAAGTTGCCCGCACATGGATTTGCTTTTCTGTATCAGGAGTAATCAAATTGTAATTTCAAATATTACAATTATTAAGAAGCTCCAGTAAAACGGAAACAAAAAGATCCCCTCATCTGTGGGATATTAGTTGTTTTATAGTTCTTCCCACCAATAAAAGTATTCTCAACTTAAAAATCCAAGTATGACATAAAGGAGGATATTTTATAATCGTAGCAACAACGCCAAGCAAGCAAAGAGTGGAACACAACATATAACACGAAGTCTGAAAGGTGCCCTTAACTTATTGATTTCTCTGAAAGGTTTTCAAATTTTTATTTTTCTCCTTTCTAATTCTTGCATCTATACTAATTCCTAATAATCAATGTCTGGACTCTGGAGTCTGAAAGTTGTATTTTCCATACAGAAATGGAAAAAGGTTATATAATCACGTTTTGTTTAGTCTATTATCATATATAATCCATGTGTGTTCAATGGACGGTATGAACCGTAACCAAAAGGAAAAACAACTTCGATAGAACTAGATAAAAGAGATTGTGCCAATAGAAATTTTCATTAAAGTTTCAAGACTATTCATGAAAAGCTCCATACATGGGCAATGCCCTTTTAAAGCACGAATATAATGAAATTAAACAAGTCTGGTAATTAACATCAATGCTAAGTATACCACTTTTAATCAAATTCATCAGCTTGCACTGATAATAAGATCCATATTATTTAACACAAATCTTTGATATGGATAAACAGAGTTTTCCATATACCTTTGGATCTTGGGTGTGATACTTTCATCACAGGATAGATATCTATGGCACTTGAAAGAATTGCAAAATGGATGATTATGAAACAGAAGAATCTGTACACAAGCCTCATTGTTTTCCACAGGAATCAAATACATCAAGAATGTATCAAATAGATGCCAATACCTCCAAAACAGATTTAATAAACTGCATCTGAATTTCCTCATCCACCTTTGAAAACAGAGGGACATGTACAAACAGAGATTTGATGCCATGCTTGGCAGCATAGCGAAGTGAGTGATAGTATACATAATTGCAAACAAACCGACCAGCATCATCAGAGAGAACAACATCATATCCTTTATTCACCAAAGCTTGCACAATTTCTTTGGTTGGCAGGGTTGTCTGCAATGATACAAGTTACTGAAAACAGTAAGAAAAACAGTAAGCAGGGAAATATTCCATTCAAAAGCCAAATTTAATCTTTCTAAACAAACATGAAATTAAATTTCCGTTTCCAGCACATCTCGTCACATTTCTTTTGTATGCAAAATATCCACGAGGTGACTATAATCTGGGAACAGAAAGGCAAGCACATAACCACTACTTCATTTCACACTATTCTCCATGTTATTCAGCAAGCCCAAAATAATCCTCTTCCATAGCAGGACTATGTCTGAAGTGAATTAATCTAGCAGATACAAGCAGTTTGGATCTTTAAAGGTGCCTGGTCCCATTGACAATAGCAAATGAAACAAAAAGGAAAAGTTGGACCAGTATGTGTACCTAGCTTCTTGTCTTACACTTAGTGTAACTAAACAAGTTAACAATTATTTTATAACTGTAAGAAATAGACAAGTCATGTTTTATCGGATGATATTATTGACGACAGCATAGCTATTGGTAGTAATATCCAAAATTATAAACACAAGAAATCAGCAATGCTGTATCTAAATGAGAATAAGATTGATGTATCACCTCAGGTTTGGATGGCTTAATCATCAAGACAAATGTCTTATCCCTAAACCATCAAAATTCTCCCAGTGGTCCCTGAAGAGTTCTTATCTCAAGTCTAAATTTTAAAATGTACACGATGGATTAAATTTTAAAACCCAGGTCTGTAAATCAGCTAAAATGATGTATTCTATTTCACCAACAACATTCACAGAAAACATTCACTATCATCTATCATAGAACATTATACCATTTGTTTTTTTATTATCCCTAATCTAATCATCGACAACCATAGGCATCTTTGTACTTGAAATTGCCATATGATTTTCATATTCTTATTTGACAAATCCTAAAGGAATAGAAAAATAGATAACTAGCAGCAGCTGCAGGAACCAAATGTTCTGAACAAAGATTATAGCTAGTAAGTACTATTGATTTCTGGCAACATCGGATGTGCTCTAAGTCTCAAATTTCACAAGGAGGCTTAGGCACATGTATTCCAAAAGAACCTAGAAAGCGTTTTGGGAAATTCCACCCAGAAACAATTTTATTAAAATAATTAATTATTTTTAATGGGACCCAAAGTCTAAACCTAGGAAAATAAAATAATTAAAGGGTATTAATATAAATTGTGGGTGTAACTTCTAAAAGAAGACGAGGATCAACCAGAAATGATCTTAGTCATTGATTAGCTTCTAGTCTGGGCTGTTGAATGTCAACAAAGAGATTATTTAAGGAAGCTTGAGGGTCACTTGGAAACACACAGAGTGAATTCAAAGGTTCGATTCTCTGAAGTAGAGCTGCTGCCGAGAGAATATCGATAGTGAGCTTTTGCAGTGAGGGGCAGGGATAGTTGGGTTGGAGTATCTTCTCCAGAGCCCAGGATACGTAGCAGAGAGGCAGAGAGACACCATAAGGAGGCAGCGCAGGACCCAGGAGGGGTTGTCGTTGAGACAGAAGGGCTCACACAGAGGCTAACATTGAGCCAAAAGGGCTCATGCAGAAGCAACACAGTTCTCCAAGCAGAAGTCTGAATTTGCTGAGGGAACTCACATTTCCGAGTTGGGAGGGATGGTGCTCCAAAGGCAAACTGATTCCCAGTTGAGCTGACGCAGAGCCTTAGAGGCTGACGCAGGGCCCACACAAAGGCAGTGCAGAAATAGTCAGGGACACGTTGGTTCAGCTGCCGGAACTTGCCTGGTAGAGTGAGGTAATCTCACAAATTTCTTTTGCCAGTTTATTTCTCTATAACTGGATTGTCAGGAGGGCATCCAAAGTTGTATTCAAAAAACTTTAACATAATAATGAAAACCCTCAGATCTATTGCACCAATTTTCCCGCATTAGGTTTTTTCCGGGGACATTTCTCCAAAAAATATTGTGTCATTTGTGTTGTATCTCTCTATTGTTTTGTTCTTGTTTTGGGCATATTATTTAATTGGTGTAGGCTACAATGTATTAGCTTCGATATTTGTTGTAGGAAGCAATAAATAATTTGTTTCAGTAATTAACAAATAGGAGAATTTTAATCAGTTGCTGTAATAGGGATTCTGGTTTGTGGAATTTTCACATGGTATTAGAGCTAGTTCAAGAGAAGCAAGAAAAACAATGCCAGAGCGCAGTCGAAGCCAGGAGGGCAGAATTTCAAGGGAGTCCCTCTCTTAGTGAGTCGACAAAGAGAAGGGCTTCCAGATTGAAATCTTGTCGTGGCAGAGGGAGCAACGCTGAAGTCTCAACATGAGGAGGAGCTAGTGGGACGCAATTTTTCAGCAGGCCGTTTCGCTGGGCAGAAAGACGTCAAAAGAGAAGAGAAGCATTGTGAGGGAACTTTTCCTTAGTAGACTTCCCGCCGAGAAGTTCGCTCTCTTATTGGCTGAGCAACAACAGTAAGAAGCAGAGAGGAGTAGTTCGATCGCTTTCGTGGCAAAAATGGCAACCAGTGGCTTGAGAGATCAGGACAGGTTGGATGGGGCATCCAACTATGTCATCTGGAAGGCGAGAATGTCATTCCTTCTAGATGAGCATGCTCTCAAGACATATGTTGACAGCGTGGTGGTTGTCCCTGCAAATGCAGTTCCGTTGAAGAAGTACAAGGCAGAAATGGCGAAGGCAAAGAGAATGATCCTTGACGGAGTGAAGGATCATGTTGTCTGTCACATCATTCACAGAGGGACTGCTAAGGAGATGTGGGATGCGTTGTCTACGCTATATCAGGGATCTTCCGAGCAGCGGAAGATGTACCTTGAACAGAAACTGAGATCTTCTTAAATGTAGAAGGAGGAGCGTGTGGATCCATTCCTCACGAACCTTCAGGAGACCCGAGATGAGTTATCCGCTGTGGGGTCTACACCTCAAGATTCCAAGTTGGTTAGACTAGCCCTAAATTTTGTCTCAGATGAGTGGCAAGTCTTTGTCCAGAGTATCTTGGGCAGGGCGACTTTGTCGAATTGGGATGAGATGTGGGCAGCTCTCAAGCAAAAGGAGTTGAGGAGACACTTGGTCAAGTGTAAGCTTGACAAAAGCAGCAACAGAGGGTCGAAGCCCAAGGAGGAGGAGGAGGAGAATGCAACCCTTGCATTGAAGGGGCCGGAGGAGTAGCGAAGACGGAAGAAGGACGTCTCGAAGATAAAGTGCTTCAGGTGTGGTGAGATGGATCACTACGCAACTCAGTGTCCTCTCAGGAAGAAGTACAAAGATAAGAAGTACAATCCAAAGGTTGCACCCGCGAAGATCGAAGAGGAGGAGTTCGCCATCACAGTCGAGATACCTCCAGGAGAGAGGTGGGTTGATTTGGAGCTATAGTTCGAAAGAGCTATAGATGGGCAAGATCCTTGAGGAGCTCACGTCTTGGATCAATACCTTGCTACGGGAGCCCAATTTTGTGGTAGCAGGATGGACTAGTGTCGGATGGTGTTGAGGAGTGTCGGAGAGACAGTTGCAGTGGCTAGGAGCGCCAGAGACTAAACACTTTAGAGCAGAGTTGGCAGTAGTGCAGATGGCACAGAGCAGAGGTCGGCAGCAACACAAAAGATTCAGACGGTCAGCGCAGAGACTAGCAGTAGTTAGGTGCCAGCATTCACATGGTGTCATACTGAACACAGTTAGTTCAGTAATTTGGGATGTTTTTCCATTGTTGATGCAATAGCAACAACAGTTTGCAGTGCCGGAGCAGTTGGCAGTAGCAGTGCCAGCAGCAGCACGGATGCAGAAATTCAGGGGGAGTTGCAGTACAAATGCAATGTTGACAGTGGCATTTGCACATTTGTTGGTGGGCAGCATGTCAGACATCATCAGCGTAGAGGGAGATGTTACAAAACAGAGTGATGCTTCAACAGGTTGCATTGCTAGAGCGCATTCCTCGCTAAGAGGGAGTGTTGATTCCTGGTAGCATCAGATGTGCTTTAAGTCTCAAATTTTGCAGGGAGGCTTAGGCACATGTATTCCAAAGAACCCAGAAAGCGTTTTGGGAAATTCCACCCAGAAACAATTTTATTAAAATAAGTAATTATTTTTAATGGGACCCTAAGTCTAAACTAAGGAAAATAAATAATTAAAGGGTATTAATATAAACTGTGGGTGTAACTTCTAGAAGAAGACAAGGATCAAGCAGAAATGATCTTAGCCATTGATTAGCTTCTAATCTGGGCCGTTGAATGTCAACAAGGAGATTATTTAAGGAAGCTTGAAGGTCACTTGGAAACACACACAGAGTGAGTTCAAAAGTTCGATTTTCTAAAGCAGAGCAATTGCCGGGAGAATATCGATAGTGAGTTTTTGCAATGAGGGGCAGGGATAGTTGGGTTGGAGTAACTTCTCCAAAGCAGCAGAGAGACAAAGAGACACCAAAAGGAGGCAGTGCAGGACCCAGGAGGGGTTAACGCTAAGCCAGAAGAGCTCACGCAGAGGTTGACGTTCAGCTAGAAGGGCTCACATAAAAGCAACACAGTTCTCCAAGCAGAAGTCTGAATTTGTTGAGGGCGCTAACATTTATGAGCTGGGAGGGCTAGAAACTGCTCTAGAACATAGATTGATCCCAAGTTGAGCAGATGCAGAGCCTTAGAGGCTGACGTAAGGCCCATGCAGAGGCAGTGCAGAAATAGCCAGGGACACGTTAATTTAGTTGTCGGATTAGCAGAGACTTTCCGAGTAGAGTGAGATAATCTCACAAATTTCTTCTGCCAGTTTATTTCTCTGTAACTGGATTGTTGGGAGGGCATCCAGAGTTGTATTCAGAAAACTACTGCATAATAATAAAAACCCTCAGATCTGATGCATTAGTGCCTGTTATTCCTGCGAGTCACCAGTGATCAAATATGCTCTTACAAGGTTTGTGTTAGGGTCTCAAGTCAAATTGTTATCATTTCATTAGGTTTTCAAAATAAAAATTTGGTCACTGGCTAGTGTGTCTAGGTCTATTACTGCTCCTTTCAAAATTTTCATGTTCCAGTCATTGCTATCCCTCAGTTGGATGTGCCATCAATGAAAGCTCATCATCATCAGTTCAGTGATATCATCATGGTCCTCATTCAACTCGGTATCATCATTAGGTCATTCCGATCAAAGTCATCAAAATCTATCATTTCATTCATAAATCCGACAAATGAAGTAGTAATAGGGAATTTGCTCTAAAAGTTTTGTTTCAAAATGTAATTTATTTCAAATATCATGTGATAAGTTCTAATGCTCTAAAGTTGCATTCAAATGTTCCAAAGATACATAGTTTTTAAAGCAAAGTGAAAAACACATGGTGGGCCACCCTACCACTATGAAGAATTTGACTTCTACAACCTATAAAGACCACACCAATTGATTTCTCTCACTCATTTCATAGGCAAAGAACTCTCACTCATCAGCAAGCCACCTCCACAGCGTTTTTAGAGGCAAGGGATACTTCAAAAACTCAATCCAAGTAGCCACGTTGCGCTTCCAGAAATTTCGCTGTGTTTTCTCTCCAAAGGCCACAAAACTTGTTTTCAAGGGTATTCAAAGGGCAATTGAAGTTTCATCAACATTTTACAAGTAGGTTCAAGTCTCTGGACACCTCCATCAATTTTATTTCCTTGTTTGTAGGGTGCATAGCCTCCATTTGTCCCCACGCTGTGTTTTTGGCAGTTTTCCTAGCTAGGATTGTGTAAAAGTTCCCTAGACTAAATCCTACACCCACTTCATTCCTTTCCACTTCCCAAAGTTCCCTGACACTCCTATCTACTTCCCTAAATTTTCTTACCTTCATTTCCCTTCCCTAAACCCTTCATTCTATCCCTTCACTCACTTCCCCTGTTTTTTTTACTAGGGTTTTCTCTTGCAAACGACCAACATGGAGGAAGGAAAGAAATCTTATAATAAGGGAGGTCAAATATCAAGGTTTGAACCACTCAACACCCATGAGTTGATGTCCTCCTCATTGTCCAATCAATGCTTTCAAAATGTACAGTGTTTAGGGTTATGTGAGCAAGTTCAACATGTCAAGTATCATGCCAAGTTGACAAGCTTGTTTGCCACTAATCTTAGGAGAGATAAGTTCACTGTTGCAGGGTTCAGTTTCACCATTTCAACTAAAGCCATAGCAGCAACCACAGGGATACCAAACAGTGGAGAGAAGTGGTTTAAGAGCATGGACTTGGATGTGCAAAACTACAAACCCTTCATCAAAGGTCACTACAAACACAACATTAAGAAGGCTTTTCCTTTTGGACAGCTCCTTGAGAAGTTTGCCCCATTGATGAAGATCATTATGAAGTATTTTACATGTGAAGGAAGATTTTCTAGATTGTACAAGTATCATGTCAAATTGCTCATGCATTTCACAGGGGTAAAACCACTTAACCTACCCTACTACTTCTACAAGAGCTTGGCTAAAACGGCAGAGAAGGTGCAGCATAAACAAAGTGATCATCAAACCAGCCTTTTTCACCATGCCCTCATCAAAATCATTGTATTGCATCAGCTTGCACAAAAGAACATCACTTGGGAGACATTCATTCAATCAAATGCCTTTTTGCCTTCTTCTAGTTAGTCTACAAGCCAAACTAAACCATCAGCACCATCCAAGCATATGGAGATTGGCTCATCTAGCAGAATTGCAGTCAAGAGGACACCTAGGCCTGAGGTGACTCAAACATATCAGAGAGGAAGGAGGCTTGATTTTGCTTCACACATTGTGGAAGGGGCCAAGCTTACATCAGCAGAACAGGGATCAAAATCACAGCTTGAGACAACTTTACAAGATCAGGAGCCATTCCATCTTGACACTAATATCGCAGACTTGAAGATTAATGAAGAGCATAAGACAGTAAAGCAGGTCATCATGGAGAAAGATGCTGAGATCAAAGAGCTTAAGGACAACTTGTCTAAAGCCAATTTCATGATTTCATTCCTAGAGCGGGAGAATAAGCAATTGAAGGTAAATCAACTACTCTTGGATAAGCATAAGGTTGATATTGGCAAGGAAGATGTAAAGCGAAAAGCAGTAGTTGACACAGATGATTCAGATAAGCATCAAGAGCAGGTGACAAGGAAGAGGTCGAGAACTAGAGGCCTCAAAAGGGCACTTCAGCAACAAAGAGAGCAAATGTCTTCAGTTGACCTAATTGCAGTAGAAATCAATGAGAATAGGGAGTTTTGGCTTGACAAAGTGAATTGCCATTTGGAAAAGCTTCTGAAGAGGGCCAACAAAGACAATAAATTGCAAAGACACATGGTTGCTCATTACTGCACAAGGAATCAAGTCTCCAAAGTCAAGATCAAACAGTTGAAGGAAAAACTCAAAGGAAACCCTAATCAAGCCAAAAGAGAGGATTAAGTTGGATTTGCTTGCTGATGCTTCCCTCATAGCATAGCATACCTCTTCAGGGCTTCATGGAGCAGCTCTGGACCAATTTTGAAGGAATTTGGAGAAATTTTGGAATTCATGAATTTTTGGTAAATTTTGAGACAGTCACTGGTCAAAAACACAGCGTGCCCCACGATGCGCTTTTAACAGGGAGCTCTAAATGACATTTGGTTTGCATATTTAGATTCCTCGTCACTTGTACATCACCTGTAGCCTTTGGGAGCAAACCCTCAGCAAGTTTTGGTAGGTGGCAAAGGCTGAAAACTACTCAAAAAAATACCTCTCTGCCCTCTTTTTGAAGAGCTCGTTGTGCTTTTGAGAGTACCTTTGGGAGAATGAAGTTTTGGAGGGCTAGGAGCAACCATTTTCAGTTCTTGAAGATTTTAATATGTAGCAGACATCCAAGGCTATCTCCAGCACTTTTCAGCTCAAGATTTGGACCTCGGGAAGGCCTCCAAAAATAAATTCTACCAATTTCGTTGTGCTTTCTCCTGGCACGCTGCGCTTTTGCCTAAATTTGTTGCGCTTTTGCCTGAAACCACTGTTTCTCAGTTTTATCAGCTAGATTTGAGTTATCATGATGTAATTACTTGTCTTTGGTGTAATAATGATGTAATGAAAGGTAAATAAGCTTGTTAGGTTGCTTTCATGTAAATTTAGGCCTCATTTATGAGGGCAGTTCAGTCAAAGTTTAAATGGAGGATTTGTTTTAACCTCCATAGACATTAGGGTTTTGTTGAACACCTCATGTAATCAGTTCCTAAACTGAAGGATTCGACCCTGAGAGAGGAGAAAATGGTTTTGGTCTATATGTATCTAGTTTTCAGTCATAGAATAGGATTCTATGTTGGACATCAGTGAGAAGAACTCTTGGAGCTTGTACTTCATCACTTTTGTAGAAATTCAAAGGACAGTTGCAGCTATTATTCAGGAATTCTTGTGTTGTGAGTTTGTGATCATGTTTTTTCTCTGTTATAGTCTTATATGAATGATAATTCCATTCTCTTTCCATGCCTATGCTTTTCAGTGATTTTCCTTTAAGGTTATAAACAAAATTCTTAGTTTTAAGCTCTGTTTTGTTAGGAATTTCATATTTAGGTCACTTGTCTTCTGATAAATGAATTCATGCTTGCCATGCTCATTTTGATCTCTGCTTTTCCACCCTATAGTACATCGACAAAACCCTAAAGTATCACAAAAGCATACCTACCCTTCTTTATATCTCTTGTAGCTTAAACCTTTGATCCCCTGACCTAGTTCCTTGATTTTCACTCCTGACCCAGCAAAACCCTAAAATCTTCAAAACCTTTGAGCTGAACATATCTAGCCTAACATCTTTTCCTACTCCAATCATCATTGGTTGTGAGCTCAAAGAGAGATCCCTCTCTGGTTTAGTAGGGGTAGCTGTTAATCCCTAAGTGGTTTGATGTTACCTCCTTCAATATCCGTTTTCAGCCTTGGGATATTGTGGAGCATAACATGTTGCAGCAGTTTTCCCGCATTGGGTTTTTTCGAGGACATTTGTCCATAAAATACTGTCATTTGTGTTGTATCTTTCTCTATTGTTTTGTTCTTGTTTTGGGCATTAACTGGTGTAGGCTACAGTGTATTAGCTTCAATATTTGTTGTAGGAAGCTAAATAATTTGTTTCAGTAATTTACAAATAGAAGCTTAATCAGTGGTTGCAGTAGGGATTCTGGTTTACGGAATTTTAACATGGTATCAGAGGTAGTGCAGGTGAAGCAAAAAGAACAGTCCCAGAGAACCCAGCGCTAAGCAGAAGAGGGAGGTCGAAAAAGCTGCAAGAGATAACAGTTCGAATCCCCAAAGGGGTTTGCGCAGTCCTAGCCAGAGAGCTAGATTTCGAGGCAGTCTCTTCTGAGTGAGTCCACAGAGAGAAGGGCTTCCAAATCGAATTCTTGTTGTGGCAAAGGGAGCAGCGTTGAAGCCTCAATGTGAGGAGCTGTTGGGACGCAGTTTTTCTGCAGGCCATTTTTGGTGTGCAGAAAGATGTCAGAAGAGAAGAGAAGCACTGTGAGGGAATTTTTCCTCAGTAGACTTCCCGCCAAGAAGTCTATTCTCTTATTGGCTGAGCAACAGCAGTAAGAGCAGAGAGGAGCAGTTCGACAGTTTTTCATGGCAGAGATGGCAACCAGTGGCTTGAGGGATCAAGATAGATTAGACAGAGCATCCAACTATGTCATCTAGAAAGCAAGAATGTCATTCCTTCTAGATGAGCATGCCCTCAAGACATGTCGACAAGGTGGTGGTTATGCCTGCAGATGCAGATCCGCTGAAAAAGTACAAGGCAGAAATGGCGAAGACAAAGCGAATCATCCTCGATGGAGTGAAGGATCATGTTGTTTGTTACATCGCTAGCAGAAAGACTGCTAAGGAGATGTGGGAAGCATTGTCTACACTGTATCAGGGATCTTCCGAGCAAGAGAAGATGTACCTTGAGCAGAAACTGAGATCTGCTCAGATGCAGAAGGTGGAGCGTGTGGATCCGTTTCTCACGAAGCTTCAGGAGACCCGAGATGAGTTATCAGTTGTGGGGTCTGTTGAACACTACGTGTCAACGACCCATAGCAGTACACCCCCTTTTTCCACACAAGGGATGGCGCCTGATAGATGTGTCTGTGCCATCCAGCTATCATCAGCAGCTTGATCATCATGTTATAATGTAAACCCATTATGCATATATATGATGAAAATAATCTCAGCAAAACCGTGTCATGTATGTAATGGCCTAGGTAAACCTACGTTTCTGGTGACGATCTACATTCTGGAGGTTTTTTGTCTCACTGATCCATTCTCGAATGGTCGGTAGAGTTTTCCTTCAGTCTCACCCCAAAGCCAGAATGTATTTTGTCACTAGGATCTTAGGCGAGTCCTAGTGTTATAGATCGAATCTATGTAAAAGTGATTTGGGAATAATCCTAACTATTTTCTTAGATTATTTTATTACAAATTACTTGGTTTGTTGGATTATATTTGTGTCACAGAAATGGGTAGTCTGTGAAGGTCTATTACAAATGGGTTTTCCCCCTTATAACGTAAAAAATATGAAAATTATGATGTAAAGTGTCTTAAGGGTTGGAAAAATAATTTATCCCCTCATAGGTAATTAATTAAATTTTCTGGCCAAAAATTAATTAAAACTCTAAGCCAAAAATTTAATTAACCCTAGGTCCTAGGTAAATTTAAATTCTCCAAAAAAAATTCGTCGGTCCTTAAAAATCAAATTTTAAAAGGTCTCGGGACTAGGGTAAATTAATTATTTTGCTAAATTTTAAGCCTTTGGTCCCTGGGGATTAAAACAAAGTCAAATTTTTAAGGAAATTAACTCAAAAATTTTATTTTTGAGTTAATTAAAATGCATTTAATTGAAAATTTTGAATTTCCTCAAGAATTTAATATTTCGACAGATGAGATTAAAAGAAATTTTAATCCTCATCAACTGTCGAAATTGCTTTGACCAGGATCACTCGAACTAGCCGTTGGAAGATTTATCGCTAAATAGGAAGTCATTTGTCAGTTGATCCATCCGATCTTTGAGTTATGTGCTAAGCGAAAAGCTCTTGTGTAATCTTTTTCTGAATAATAAAGAAAGACTTTGGGGTTAATTTTCGTCGGTGTTACTCATGGAAATACTGTAAGATGTGTCGTTTTCATGCATAATTTTTTTTAGCCATTGATGATAGCTTCTGAAAGAGTGATTTGAGTACAAGTATCTTGCTCAGTCGCTGGGGCTTAAACGATAATTTAAATTTTGAATGTAATAGCAGGTATCTCTATTTATCTGAATTTTATTATTATTTTCTCGCTCTATTTTGATGGCTGAATTGAGTTTTGTAGAAAAGTCTTGATTTTTTAGATCCTTGGGCATTAGGGGAACTTTTCAGTTGGACCATCCAACTCCCGATACGTGTTTCCTGAAAAGCCCAACTAAATTTAATCCTGGGCTTATCATAAGATTTTTATTGGTGATGCATGAAGGGTTTCAAGCTAAGCATCTCCTTTCAAATTTAAATAATTTAATTATTATGTACAAAATTGATAAATTTGGTTGTTGAGAGCCTTAGATTATCAAATCTGGGAGCGGAGTTGGACTCGCACTCCTCAGATCGGATAGATCTGCCATTCCTATGCATAGATCTGTAAACAAATTGGATTTTCTGACTTGGATTTCTAGGGTTTTATTTATTTTGTGTATATCTGGCTTTTGGGTGTTTTTGTTTTCAGGTACAGGTTGCAAATCTGAAGGTGAAGTTTGATCTGAAGCCAGATCTAAGCCCTATAGGGTATGATCTAGCCTCAAAATCATTTCTGCAAGGATATTATCCAACCTCTTTTGCGATCCAAGGGTTTGAAATTTTTTTTTTTTAAATCTGGAAATTTTTTATAAGAGTTTCAATGATAAATCTAAAGCATAAAAGTACATTGGTGTGAAATTCATTTTTCTGGGTTTATCTTGTGTTTTAGGCTGCAATTTCTTTGTTGCCTGGGGTTTTCCAACAACAACAAAAAATTGGATTTGTTTGTTGCCTACTCGCAGTCTTTCCCTCCATCAACCTGCATAATCCCTTACTACTGTCATCGTGCTCCCTTTTTTCCTGTGATTTGCTCCTCTCTCTCTCACCTTCGACCCTCAACCCGCGTCCCTTCCTCCCTCCGCGCGTTCTACTCACTGCCTAAACCCTGCAAACTCGACGTAGACTCCCCTCCACTGCTCCATTACCCATGCGTCCTCTCGCTGGCTACCTTCCGCAGCTTCCTATCACTGCACTCATCCCGTTCTCCCCTCCACTTACATCGTAGCTTTATTCTGTTGCGGCCCTCATTGCTACTCTCCCTCCATCCAAACCTGCAAGCTCCCTTCCACGTTGCTCCCTCCCCGCTCACTCTTTCTCCCTGCGACTCCTACAATCTATCTCTGCTCAGCTCTCTTCCTCGTTCGAGCTCTGTCTGCTGCCTGTCGACCAAACCTCCTCCCTCTATCATTGAGCCCTGCAAACACAAACCAAGCAAACACTTTCGATCTTCTTTTTTTGGGTTCCATTTGTTTATATTTTTCTTTTAGTGTTCATGGTTAGGGTTTAGGTTAGTTCTTTTATATATATCTAATCCGGTTTCATTTCTTTTGTAACTTTAGTTAATTCGATCTTTTGTTGACTTTTATTTTTTATTTTTTATTTTATTTTATTTTTTCACTTTTAATTTAAAACTTTGTTTTAATTTTTTTATTTTTCTTTATTTTCATTAAAAAAACATTAAAAAACATAAAAAGTTTCTAAAATTTAAAAACTTTAAACAATAAGAAAATCTAAAAGATTTTTAAAAATTCTTAGTGACTTTGGGATTGAGGATAAAATAAACTAAAAAGAAATTTGCGCTTTCACATATAATAATTTTAATGTGGCCTATGGCCCGCTAAAATTTTAATTTATTTATACTTTAATTTGTTTTACTTCTTCATTTTTCACATTAAATCAGTTGCCTAAGGAATAATTAAAATGTTAATTTAAAGTTTCTTGGAGTTTTTTGGTTCTAAGTGCAAAATCTTAACTTTTCATGATTTTTCTATGGTCAAGGTGCAATAAATGTTTTAAATCATATTGACTGTTGTAGAAAGATTATTTTGCTAGATTATCCTGTATGTTAAAGTTTTGGGCATTTTTCAATTAACTGTTCATAATTGTCGCTTTGCCACATTCATAAGTTTTCTCTGGATAACTTATTTTATTTAGTCTATGGTTAATTCAAATATTAAAGGCACTAGTTTGTAGTCATCTATATCTTGTGATTATGTCTTATTTTAATCTATCTATCTTAATTGACCAAGACTTGCTTTAAATTCATCAAGTTGTTCATCCTTAAAATCTTCTAGAGCCCATGTTCCACAGGCTACCCTCATCCATTCACCTTAGGGACTACCCCCCTTGACATGTCTAGGAGAGAGTCTAAACAGAGTGAGTAAGGATAAGAGTGATAGCCCTTACTCTGAGCATTGTCGCGGTGCCTAGACACTCTGTGCGACAACAGGGTCTACACCTCAAGATTCTGAGTTGGTTAGACTAGCCCTCAATTTTGTCTCAGATGAGTGGCAAGTCTTTGTCCAGAGTATCCTCAGCAGGGTGACTTTGCCGAATTGCGCTGAGATGTGGGTAGCTCTTAAGCAAGAGGAGGTGAAGAGAGATCTAGTCAAGTGTAACCTTGACGGAAGCAGCAATAGTGGGTTGTAGCCCAAGGAGGCGGAGGAGAATGCAGCCCTTGCATCAAAGAAGCAGAAAGAGCAGCGGAGACGTAAGAAGGACGTCTCGAAGATAAAGTGCTTCAGGTGTGGTAAGATGGGTCACTACGCAACACATTGTCCTCTCAGAAAGAAGGACAAAGATGAGAAGCACGATCTGAACGCTGCACCCGTGAAAATCGAGGAGGAGGAGTTCGCCATGACAGCCGAGATACCTCCAGGAGGGAGGTGGGCTGATTTGGAGTTGTAATTCAAAAGAGCTACACATGGGCAAGATCCTTGAGCAGCCCACCTCTCGGATCAATTCCTTGCTACAAGAGCCCAGATCAAAAGTAGCAGGATGGACTAGTGTCGGATTGTGTCAAGGAGTGTCAGGGAGACAGTTGCAGTGGCTAGGAGCGTCAAAGTCTGAACATCGCACAGCAGAGTTGGCAGCAGTGCAGATGGCACAAAGCAGATGTCAGCAGTAGCGCAGAAGATTCAGAGGGTCATTGCAAAGACTAGCAGCAGTCAGGTACCAGCATTCACATGGTATCATACTGAACACAGTTAGTTCAATAATTTGGGATGTTTTTCATTGTTGATGCAGTAGCAACAACAATTTGTAGTGCAAAGGCAATTGTCAGTGGCAATGCCAACAACAGCACGAATGCAGAATTTCAAAGGGAGTTGCAGTACGGATGCAGTATTGACAGTGGCAAGGTCAGTAGCATTACAGATGCAACATTTGTGCAGTGGTTGGTGGACAGCATGTCAAACATCAACAGCGTAGAAGATGTTACAAAAGAGAGTAACACTTCCGCAGATTGCATTGCTGGAGCACATTCCTCACTAAGAGGGAGTGTTTATTTCTAGTAGCATCAGAAGTGCTCTAAGCTTCAAATTTTGTAAGGAGGCTTGGACACATGTATTCCAAAGAACCCACAAAGCGTTTTGGGAAATTCCTCCCAAAAACAGTTTTATTAAAATAATTAATTACTTTTAATGGGACCCTAAGTCTAAACTTAGGAAAATAAAATAATTAAAGGGTATTGATGTAAATTGTGGGTGTAACTTCTAGAAGAAGAGGAGGATCAAGCAGAAATGATTAGCCATTGATTAGATTCTAATCTGGGTCATTGAATGTCAATGAGGAGATTATTTAAGGAAGCTTAAGGGTCAATTGGAACACACACACAGAGTGAGTTCAGAAGTTCGATTTTCTAAAGCAAAGAAGCAGTCAGGAGACTATCAATAGTGAGCTTGTGCAGTGAGGGATAGGGATAGTTGGGTTGGAGTATCTTCTCCAGAGCCTAAGATATGCAACAGAGGCAGAGCGACACCAAAAGGAGGCAGCACAGGACCCAGGAGGGGTTGACGCTGAGCTAGAAGGGCTCACGCAGAGGTTGACGCTAAGCCAGAAGGGCTCACGCAAAAGCAATGCAGTTCTCGAAGCAGAAGTCCGAATTTGCTAAGGGAGCTCGCATTTTCGAGCTAGGAGGGCTAGAAACTACTCCAAAAGGAAAATCGATCCCCAATTGAGCAAACACAGAGCCTTAGAGGCTGACGCAAGGCACAAGCAGAGGCAGCGCCAGAAATAGCCGAGGACACGCTGGTTTAACTGTCGGATCAGCCAGGACTTGCCAGGTGGAGTGAGATAATCTCACAAATTTCTTCTGCCAATTTATTTCTCTGTAATTGGATTATCGGGAGGGCATCCAGAGCTGTATTAAGAAAATTACTACATTATAATAAAAATCCTCAAATCTACTGCTCCAATTTTCCTGCATTGGGTTTTTCCGGGGATATTTCTCCAAAAAATAGTGTCATTTGTGTTGTATCTTTCTCTATTGTTATGTTCTTGTTTTGGGCATATTATTTAATTGGTGTAGGTTGCAGTGTATTAGCTTTGATATTTGTTGTAGCAAGCAGTAAATAATTTGTTTCAGTAATTAACAAAAGGAAAATTTTAATTAGTTGCTGCAGTAGGGATTCTAGTTTACGGAATTTTCACATAATTGTTGCGAGAAAATAAATTTGGGTTGGCATTAGGAGATTTAACATGGTATTGGAGCTCTAGAAAACTCTAAAGGAGAGATTTGATATCTCTAGGGTTTGCAGCAACAAATTTCTTCTTTTCATGGTAGCTAAACTATTTTTTTTAATTTTGTAACTAGGGTTTTAGCGCCAAGTTACTAAGTCGATTTGTGAGATGGCATCACTGAGTAGTTTGTGAAATGAAAACATGTTGGATGGGGCCGCTAACTTAAGCCCCTAGGAGCGGATAACCGTAGTTTTAAAAATGAATGGTTTGCAGAAATTTGTGAACAAAGATATCCATGTTCCTTCAGATCCAAACCTAGCCGCTGAGCACAATCAAAAGGACGTGAAAGTGATGGGTATAACTGATTGTGTGAAGGATCACATAATTACTCACATATCAAGGAAGGACACAGCATGTCAAATGCGGGTGGCCCTAACCAATCTTCAAAACAGTACAAACGAAAATAGGAAGATGGTGTTGCGAGAAAAGTCGAATAGCATCAGGATGAAGGAGTCTGAGACTATAATTTTATCTATTGCAGCTACTGGAAATTATTCTTCTAACTCAAAAGTCAATTATGCAGTTCATTTGCTACGACAAATAACGAATAAAATTATAGCTACAATTTTCACCATAACAATACTGCGAAAAATAAAACACTGGAAACTGAGAAACTTTAGCACGCACACAATAATTGATAGTCATTTTTGGACAATTGTCCCCAAAAAAACCCAACTTGGGAAAACCGGTGCAGCAGATGAGGGTTTTATTATTAATATTCGATAGCAATTCTGAGTACAATAATTTAGATGCCCAATTGGCAATCTAATCTGAAGAAAACACTGACAAAAATATCGTGAGTATTTTCTCTCACCCCATAACTATTTTCTGCCTCCGAAATCACTTTCCCAGCCTCTGCACTAAGCTCCCTGCGTCACCCTCTGCGTAGAGCTTACGCTGGCCCTCTAGAGATTCCGATCTTCCTTCCCTTGTCTCTTCCAAGAACTGGAAATCTTCCTCCCAAAATGATACTACCCTTCTCTTCCACCTGCTACTCACCCTATGGCTATATCTTCTCTTGCTAAAATGCTACTTTTGAGAAATTTTCCTGCCTGGGCAACTGAGTATCTGCGGTGGATGATTTCTCCATCACCACATCGACCTCCTCTTATAATCCTCTGTTGGAACACCAACGACCAAGATTAAAACTTAATCAATGGCTAGGATCATCTCTAGATTGATCTGAGTGAGTTTCTAGATGATTCTCACCTTATCTCAATTAATATTAATTAATTAACCATATTCCCTAAGTTTAGACTTAGGAAAAATTTAAAAAATCAATTAATAATCTAATTGAGACACTTCTAAGTGGAATTTCGAGAAACAATTTCTGGGTTTTGGAGATCTCATGTATTCTAGCCTCTCCACAAAATTTCAAAGCTAGAACACATCCAATGCTACAAAAACTAACACTCCCTCTTAGCAAGGAATATCTTCTAGTGCTACTGCACATCCTATAGCAACACCTTGTCTCTGCATCATCTCCTGTCACGATGTTGATGTTTTTCTGTTGCTGCCCACCAACCATTGTGCAACTCTGATATAGGCTACGTCTGTGTTGCTGCTGATCCTACCATACTGCTGCCAACATTGCATCTACACTACAACTCCCTCTCATCTGTTGTTGTCACTACTACAACATCTGCAATTGAAAGGCATCCAAAGTAGCCAGTGCCTGCTACTGAAACAGGTTCTCCACCATACCCATTTGTTCTCTAAAATAGACAAACTTAGCTCTCCCTAGAGCTTTCGTGAGTATATCTACAACCTACTCTTTTGTGGGAACATATTGTAGTTGGATTGCTCCACGTTGTACACAATCTCTGATGAAGTGACACCGAATATCGATGTGCTTCCACCTGTCATGAAACAACGGATTTTCAGAGAGCTTTATGCAACTCTGATTATCACAATAAACATTGGTCGCCTCCATCCTCTGCTTGAACAAGCTTACTAGCAGCTTCCAAATCCATATAGCTTCACATGTAGCTATGCTAACTGCCATATACTCTGCTTCTACAGAGATCAATGCTACTGACTTCTGCTTCCTGCTACACTAAGAAACCATCCCTGATCCAACACTGAAGCAATACCCGAAGGTACTTTTCCTGTCCACTGAATTATCTAACCAATCTGCACCTGTGTACCCACAAAGTCTAACGTCATCTCCTCGAGTATATTTCAACCCATACTTAATTGTGCCACGAATATACCTCAAAATATGCCTCATTGCTGCCCAATGTACCCTTTTCCATTCTACCATGAACTGACTAAGGGTATTGCCTGTGAAGCATATATCTGGCCTAGTGTTGACAAGATACATGAGAGGCCCAATGAGTTGTCTGTACAAAGTGGGATCGACATCCTTGGCATATGATGCATCTATCTTCTTCCAGTTGGTAATCATGGGCGTAGACATGAGTCTACAATATTGCATTCTGAACCTCTTTAGAATCTTTGTTGTGTATCTTCCTTTCCCAAGGAAAATCTCCCCATTCTTCTGCCACACTTCCAATCCTAGGAAATAGTGAATCAACCCCAAATCCTTCATGTCCAATTCTGCTACCAAGTTCCTCTTGCAGTCCTCTATGAGCCCTGATGATCCTGTCAAAAAGAGATCATCCACATAAAAAACTAGAATGAGAGGCTCACCCTCTACCATAAAATAGTAAGGGTTAAGATCTACGCCACTCTGGACGAATCCCATCTGCTGCAAGTAGGTGTCAATTCTACCATACCATGCCCTGGGAGCCTACTTGAGTCCGTATAGAGCTTTCTTCAATTTTCACACATGCGTGCACCTCTAATGAGTCTCAAAGCCCTTTGGCTTGATCCTATCAAAAAGAGATCATCCACATACAAAACAGGAATGAGAGGCTCACCCTCTACCATCAAATAGTAAAGGTTGGGATCTGCATCACTCTTGACGAATCCCATCTGTTGTAAGTAGGTGTCAATTCTACCATACCATGCCCCGGGAGCCTGCTTGATTCTGTATAAAGCTTTCTTCAATTTGCACACATGCGTGTGCCTCTCATGAGTCTCAAAGCCCTATAGTTGTTCTATGTACACTTCTTCCTCTATCACCCTATTCAAGAAAGTTGTCTTGAGTCTTGACATCCATCTAGTGAATTTGCAATCCCATCTAAGTTGCTAGAGATATCACTGACCGGATAGAAGTATATTTGGTAACTGGGGCAAAGGTTTCCTCATAATATATCTCTTCTTTTTGTGCATACTCGTTTGCCACGAACCTAGCATTGTACTTTTCCACATTGTCATCTGCCGCATATTTGATCTTATAGATCCATCTCGAACCTACAACTGATCCGTCTTCAGGCCTTGGTACTACCTCCCAAACATCATTTGTCATGATAGAGCTATATTCTTCTACCATGGCATCTACCTACACCTGATGTTGTGCAGCCTCCTAAAAGCTGGAAGGTTCTACAACCTGAGCCACCAATGCATGGTACCTGTTAGGTTGTCTCTTGCTTGTCCTAGAAGTTCTAATAAACTCCTTTGCATCTCTTAATGTCTGACGAACCTCTATGTTAACTCAACCACTAGTCGTGGGAGGTTCTGCCAACTCCTCCTCATCCTGTCCCAGCTACTCCATCTGCTGAGAACTCCCCAGATTTCCTGCACCTGAGGAAACACTGGTGTTGGTCACAATAACTGACCCTTCTGACTTATCCTCTTGCCTGTCCCATTGGTTGCCCCTACTGCTAGACTAAAAGAGCTTTTGCTGACTGATTATGATCACCTGCAGGCATCTCACAAGATCTCCTGAAAGCTCGGTCCTCCATGAACTTCACGTTTTGCCTTACTACTATCTTCATATTGCTAGGAATGTAGATTCTAAATGCCTTTAAAGTTTCGTTGTACCCAACGAAGAACCCCTTCTCTACAGCCTAATCCAGTTTGGTTTGTTTATCATCTGGCACGTGGCAATAAGTAATGCTGCCAAAAATTCTGAAGTGGCTAACTTTTGGCTTCTTCCCTATGAAAACTCCTTCTGGCGTTAGCTTCCCCAATGCTCTATGAGAAGTCCTGTTCTAAATATACACTACAGTGTTACATGTTTTTGCCCATAGAAATATGGGTAGATCCTAGTCATATAACATGGCCTTTGCAACTCCAACAATGGTTATGTTTTTTCGCTCCACTACACCACTCTGCTATGGATTATATGGAGTTGTCCATTCTCTCTTGATGCCTTCCTTCGCACAGAAATCTGTGAAGTTTTTATGAATATATTCTCCACCATTATCTACGCGAAACACCTTGATCTTCTTCCCAATCGCATTCTCCACGAGAGATTTAAACTCTTTGAAATGATCAAAGACTCATCCTTGGTCTTCAAGAAGTAGATCAAGGTTTTCCTAGAATGATCATCAATAAAGGTGACGAAATATTCGACATCGTCGCTGAGAGCTCTAGTGCACATCGGGCCGCAAATATCTTAGTGCATAAGTCCTAACATGCCATCTACTCTACTGTCACTTCTTGGAAACGTTGCCTTAGAATACTTCCCAAGCAAGCATCCTCTACACACATCATCGTGCTCTGTGCCAAGTTCTGAGACCCCTGTTACCGTTTCTTTAAGCATCTTAAGTGCTCCATGGTGTATATGTCCCATTCTCATGTGCCAATACTCATTCAGCTCCTTCCCACTGTTATTGTCACTACCTATTAGTGCCTTTGGGGAATCGATTTGTAACCAGTACAATCTGTTACTTCGAACTCCAATTTGTCTTACCTTTTTCCAGCTTGGGTGTTTGACGTACACTTTCTTCCCGACGAAGTGAATATCATACCCCTAATCCTGTAACTGGGATACTAAAATCAAGTTCATACCCAACTGTGGCACATGCAATACATATGTAGCATTGGTGCTTACTCCTAACTCCCCCTAAAAATCTATGGTACTTCTCCCCACTAGAGTACATTTCATTTTGTTTCCCATAGTAATCTCGAAGTCCATTTGCTCTTCTTTGTAGCTAGAGAAATATTCTCTAACCCCTATCATGTGAGTTGACGCTCCACTGTCCATATAGCAGACTTTATAGGAGAGATTTGACATCACTAGGGTTTGTAGCAACAAATTTCTTCTTTTCTTGGTAGTGGAACTATTTTTTTAATTTTGCAACTAGGATTTTGGGGCCAAGTTACTAAGTCGATTTGTGAGATGGCATCACTGAGTAGTTTGTGATATGAAGACATGTTGGATGGGGCCGCTAACTTCAACCCCTAGGAGCGGATAACCATAGTTTTAAAAATGAATGGTTTGCGAAATTTTGTGAACACAGATATCCATGTTCCTTCAAATCCAAACCTAGCAGCTGAACGCAATCAAAAGGATGTGAAAGCGATGGGTATAATTTTGGATTGTGTGAAGGATGACATAATTCCTCACATATCAAGTTAGGACATAGCACGTCAAATGCGGGTGGCCCTAACCAATCTTAATAACAGTACAAATGAAAACAGGAAAATGGTGTTGCGGGAAAAATTGAATAGCATCAGGATGAAGAAGTCTGAGACTGTAACATCTTAGCACACAAGGATCTGTGAATTTTTTTCTATTGCAGCTGCTGGAAATTATTCTTCTAACTCAAAAATTAATTATGCAGTTTATTTGCTACAGCAAATAACGAATAAAATCACAGCTGCAATTTTCACCATAAAAATACTGCAGAAAATAAAATCTTAGAAACTGAAAAATTCTAGCACACACAATAATTTTGACATAGTTATTTTTGGACAATTGTCCCCGAAAAAATCCAACTTGGGAAAATCAGTGTAGCAAGTTTTATTATTGATATTCGACAGCAATTCTGAGTACAATAATTTAGATGCCCAGCGGGCAATCCAATCTGAAGAAAACACTGGCAAAAATATCATGAGAATTTTCTCTCACCACAGCTATTTTCTGCCTCTGAAATCGCTTCCCAAGCCTCTGCGCTGAGCTCCCTACGTCACCCTCTACGCTACGCTCCCTACGTCACCCTCCGCGCAAAGCTTACGCTAGCCCTCTAGATATTTCGGTCTTCCTTCCCTTGCATCTTCCAGGAACTGGAAATCTTCCTCCTAGAATGCTACTGCCCTCCTCTTCCACCTGCTACTCACCCTCTGGCTCTATCTTCTCTACTGAGCTACCGCTTCTGAGAAAATCGAACTGCTTGGGCAACTGAGTATCTGTATTGGATTATTTCTCCATCACCACATCGACCTCCTCTTATAATCCTCTGTTGGAGCACCAACGGCCAAGATTAAAACTTAATCAACGACTAGGATAATCTCTGGATCGATCTGAGTGAGTTTCTAGATGATTCTCACCTTATCTCAATTGTCACTGATTAATTAACCATATTCCCTAAGTTTAGACTTAGGAAATCTTTAAAAAATTAGTTAATAATCTAATTGAGACACTTCTAGGTGGAATTTCCAAAAACGATTTCTGGGTTTTGGAGTCTCATGTATTCCAGCCTCTCCGCAAATTTCAAGGCTAAAACACTTCCGATGCTACAAAAACTAACAGGATCTGGCAAGCTCGTGATGAGTTTTCGATTGTTAGGGAAGTTGTGAATAATTTAGAGATTGTGAAAGTAGCTCTGCAAGGATGTGCCAAGCATTGGACCACCATTGTGGATGGAATCCTGGCCAAGAAGCAGCTTCTATATTGGAGTCAGTTGTAGGATGATTTCATCCAAAAGAAGATTTGTGAAAATTCATTAATCGAAGGACAAGGAAGGAGTGCTGAGAAGAAAGAGGAGCTTGCTCTTGTTGCACAAACAAAAAAGGGCAAAGGGAAGGCTAAGCAAAATTAGAGTGGAGGTGTACCTTCACAGGGTAAAAAAGAGAAGGACATGATCAAATTCAATTGCTTTGCATGTCACAAGTTCAGGCATTTTGCCAATCAGTGTGCAAACAAGAAGAAGAACAAGGAAAAGACATCCAGAACAGCCACTACACAAATGGACAAGTTGGCTGAAAAGTTCAAGAAGAACTTTGCCTTCGTGTCATGCCTTTCTGGAACCATCATGAGAGGTGTCTAGTTTGTGGACAGTGGAGCATCTCGTCACATGATAACATCTCGAGACATTTTCGCCAACATGACCAAGGAACCCAAAGATATACGTGTACAACTTAGTGATAATACTAAGTATGCAGTAGAGGGCAGTGGTAGTATTGAGTTTCAAATGGACTCAAGGGATATCATGGAGGTGAACAAAGTGTTGTACGTATTGGGTTTGGAGAAGATCTCCTTTCAATTTCGGCCATAGAAGACAAAGCACTAGAAGTGAGTTGCATGGGAGGTGAAGTGGCTTCGGGTTGAAAGGAGCATATCCCAGCAAGAGGCGAGTAATTGGGAGAAAGGAGAAGAAGAATCTCTATCTGTTGAGAGGATAATCAGTAAAGGCTCTCGTACATGAGAGTGACATCCAATGTGAGATATGGCAAACGAGGATAGGACACCTACACTACAGGGCTCTTCCTATGTTGCGGAGAATGATTACAGCTTTTCCAGATATCAACATGGACCAGGAAGGAGTGTACAAAGGGTGTGCGCTTGGCAAGCAACCAAAGGTTGCATTTCCTCATAATGAGACTAGATCTAAGGGAGTGCTAGAGTTAAAGCACTCAAACATTTGTGGTCCTATGTCAATGGAATCAATCATAGGGTCATTATGTTTTGCGACATTTATTGATGATTTTTGCAAGAAGACTTGGATCTACTTGCCAAAGACCAAGGGTGAGGGCTTCGGTAGATTTTCGGAGTTTAAAGCTCTTACAGAGAACCAAACTGAGAAGAAGATTAAGGTGTTGAGATCGGATAATGGGGGTGAGTATACCTCCTATGAGTTCTAGGTTCGCAAGGAAGCAAGAATCAAGAAGGAGTTCACACTACCTTACAACCCTCAACAAAATGGGGTTGCAGAGAGGAGAAACATGACCGTAATGGAGGTAGTGACGACAATGATTTATGACCAAGAATTGCCTATGTAATTGTGGGCAGAGGCCTATAATACAGTTGTGTATCTACATAATAGGATTACTCACAGAGTGTTGGAGAATATGACTTCTGAGGAGATGTTCACAGGAGTGAAGCCAAAGGTAATTCATCCACATATATTTGCTAGTCTAGTTTATGTTCACACTCCTACGAGAAAAGGACTAAGCTAGAGCCTTGTTGGAAAAGGGCATGTTTGTGAGCTATAATGAGGTCTCAAAGGCCTATCGAGTCTACATTCCTGGACAAAGGAATGTTAAGAATGTCAAATTCGATGAAGGCAAGACCTTTAGGAGGTCTCATGAGAGACAGCCAGTAGGGTTAAAGGATTGACAGCGAGAGGCTCCTAAGGTTGGGTAGGGACTATCAACGCCAGCAGCAGGGACACAACCAGTAGATCTGGAGGAGTAAGATTTTCCTTCTAGCTCTACCAAGAGGAGGCCGAGATGGGTCGTGCAGACCTTGAGAGATGTTGAGGAGCATGTGCACGCACCTAGCAACACTTTCAAGCAGAGTAGACCACCAACAAGGTTTTCTAGTTATTTCGACTTATTGAGCAGCATAAATGAGTCTGATCCTTCTACTTTTGAGGAGATTGCAAATGAGCAGGTCTAGAGGGATGCCACAGTGGAAGACTATAGCTCCATCATGATGAATGATGTGTGAGACATAGTCTTTGTTGTCGCTCAGATTGTACAGGCACTGCGACAATGACTCAGGTTGAGGGCTGTCACTATGATCCCCGACCTCTCCTTTCTAGTTGTCTTCCAACAAGAGGCTATGGGGGTAGTCCCTATGGAAATGTGAAGATGAGGACAAGTTAGCAACCAACAAGTCTGACAGACACGATTGAATGGCCTAACTACTTGGTTAAATTTAGCAAGACTTAAAGATTAGATTAGATTTAAATGTGAGACCAGTGCCTTATGGAGTCAACTTCTTACCTATTATCAATTTGGTGCCAAGTAACTGGATGAACAATCATTGCTTGGATGTTTGACTATCCTAGATGAAGTGCAAATCCTACAAGCTAGGTGAAATGCAAAATCTTGGTTGATTTTAAGTTCGATGAATATTCTAAGTGTAACCTTCCTCTTAACTATTTTGGAACTAGTCTCTAGAGTAGGTCGTGGGATAGAAGCCAATGGGAAGCAAGCAAAGGCTTGATTAACGATACCTCCCCCTATGTTTTAACTATCCATTGCCTCCGACGCTACAACCTTAGGCCATCTACCCTCTTCCATTTACTCAATTGTTTTTAAATACCTTATGACTCGCACCATAGGAATTGCTTCAATAGGAGCAACCCCTGTTTCACTTAACAAGATAGCATAAGGAACTGCACTTTTAATCTTGAATTTGTTTGTAATCAAACACTACTGAATTTTCTCAATCTATCTCCACTACATGGCGGATGTACTGTTGGCCCATAGTTCACAACCATAGAGAATCACCAGAATCACTAGAAGCCCGAAAAGAGTTTGAGTGGTTTTCCAGTCCCATAACTCTACCTCTCTACACCTATTTTGAAAAGCATTAAATGTTTTCCAACCCCCCAAAGTTCTTTTCTTTCTACAACCATCCCAACTTAGATTTTTGTTGAAGTCAATTCTGAGATATTTGTAATCTGCATCTTCTTCCAGAATGTTGCCTTCAAAGTAGAACTTATGTTGGTTATGTTTTTTTTCTTAGAGAAAACCACTACTTTCGTTTTACTGATATTGACTTGAATCCCCACACTACTACAAAAATGCTCAAGGGATAGTAAGTGCTCTTGCAAACCAAGAGTCGATTTAGCAATCAGAATAAGGTCATCTGCATACAAAAGAAGCCTTATAACAAACTTGCCCAAATAGATACCATCACCCCATTGTGAATTTAACCACTCCTCAAGCTTGTCGATATATAAACCAAAAAGGATAGGAGACAGTGGGCAACCTTGCTTGACCCCGATATCACTTCTAAAACTTTCAGAAATGCATGCTGAAGTTCTAGTTTTGACTTTCACCTCTTCATACAGCCTATGCACAACTGCTCTCAAATGTTTAAAAACCCCAAGTTCCTCCATTATGTGCCAAAGCTTATCCCTAAGAACTGAGTCAAACGCTATTCTGAAATCAACAAAGCAACAAAAGACTTCTTCATTTTTCTCCTAAACTTTTTCAATGATGTGCCTTAAAGTTATATAATGATCAACTGTGGAATGTTTAGGTCTAAAATCTGCTTGCCCTTTAGCACGCTTATCTCTTTCTTTTGCCCACTTGCTAATTTTATTTTCTAGCATGCTTCCAAATAGCTTTGCAAACAAAGGGTTTATCATGATGGTCTTATAATTGGAGGGATTATTGACATCACTGCTCTTGAAAAGAGGTATTGCCAGTCTAATTGTCTAATCTGTGGGGAGCCCCTGTTGTACGATGTTGTTGAAAATTTTTGTAATGTGAGGTGCAAGGATCTTTGACCCCCACTTTAGATAGTTCAGCTAAGTCTTTTGCTTTTACAACACCCAACTTCTTGATACCCATCTCTACCTCCTGCACCGTGAAGAGTTCAGTCTCAGTGTTGACCAAGGGGGGAGGGTCAACCTTGGGATCTTGCTCATAGAGTTGTCTTGCATAGTCAAACCATTTAGAAATTGTAATACTATTTCCAATTTGTATCTTTTTCAGTTGGAGCTCCTTCCAAAATAATTTGGGATTATTTTTCCCAAGGAAGATTAGTTCTTCCCTCCTTGAAACCATGAAATCAGCCTTTTTTTTGCTTAATAACTACTTGTAAGCTTTGAGCTTTTATGGTATCTTTGTTTGACTCTTTCCACATTCTCTTTGCATTTTTGCATTCATCGTCAAACCAAGCATTAACCGGAAAGCAATTTGTTTCAGACTTCTTAATTTTTGCTCTTTTGCACTTTGCAAGTGCGCATTGAATTAAATGTGTTAATTCATGACTACGAAGGTTGTGAATTGTGCTTTTCTCCTTCTGGAAGAGTCTCTCTAGCGTCATTTTGAAGGTATTACAATTTTCCGGAGTCAAAAGAATTTTGCCTTGTGGGAGATTTTGTTGGACATGCTGAATTTTTTAATCTAATTGTTTATTTCCAATCCAAGAGAAACATAAATAAATTTGCTTGTGATCTGATTTTAAGTCCCACAGCTGATCTCCAACAAAAAATTCCTCCATTTTCTCACAAACCATGCAAGCAAATTACATAATCTACTACACTTGCTCCATTGTAAGTATTGCAAGTGAAATTACCAGACTTTGCCCATTCAGTCAAGCCATTGCAAATGACTAAATCAAAGGCCCCACATAGAGTAAGCAGTTGTTCACCAAAGAGATTGCAGCCCCTATCCTCTGAAATTCTTTCCCACTGATGATTACTCTCTTATGTAAGCTAAATAGGGTCGCAATCATCTTTACAGCAAAGAATGCTAGCTTGCTCACTTGCAGTCCTAGCATTGAAATCACCCACTATAAGGACTTCACCTAACTGTGAATATGTTGCCCTGAATACACTACTATAACAATTATATCAAACTTGAAACTTTCAAATCAGACCTCTACAATTTCAAATCACACCTTGAAAATTATATGACAACCAACATAAAACAATAAAATTGATAGCTCAAACCCTTGTAATTTATTTTGGTGTCTTGTATGAGTTATTAGCTTAATGTGTGGGTTCTTTAGGCTTGTATTATGATGATTATGACACTGTTATATCAATATATCAGATTTTGATATAAATTATGCCGTCAATTCAAATGAGAGATGAAGGCAATAGAGGCAGACCCCAAGGCCTAATGGCCTATGCCAAGTTCGGAGATGTGAGAGAAATCACTCCTCAACACCTGCACTCACAAATGTTAGCTCAAAACCCAAAGATCGGACCTTTATGACTACTGCAATTATAGATTATTAGTAATAAAATGCCAATCCCTTGAAGAAACCCTTGTTTGCAATGAGATCTAACCTTTGTAGGGCTTACGGCCTTCTTAATGCTTGCAAAATAAGTTCCAAACACTAGCCCTTTAGGTTGAGTAAGGGCTAGGGCCTTCAAAAAATGGGTTTCTTCCCCAATTTGAAAGTAAACAACCTGCAAAAATGGGCTCAAAAACGCTAGACGTCTAGGGTTTTTAAGGGTTGGAAACTTCAAAAGTTTACTCCTTTCTTTGATCCCTTGAGAGATTTCACCTATGCAAATAAAAATAATTTTTCCCAAAAAACCTAATATATACAAAAATAAAATAAAAACCCCAAACCCTAATCGCTGCAAAACAAGGATTAGAAAAATTATCTTACAAAAATAATTTACAAATATATAGTGTTCATAGTTTTAAAAACCGTTTTTAAAAACCGGTTACCGGTCTAACTAGTCGGTTAGCAAGCCCGCCGGTCTAGACCGGCCAAAAAACCCAGTTTGAATGCCCATTTCTCCATTTTTTTGCCCTAACCAGTGAAAACCGACCAGTTTAGGACAGAACCGACCGGTTCTAGGCACGCCCACCGTAAAGTTAAGAAAGCATATTTTTTATTGTGTTTCAGGGGTTTTGGGGGGAAACTAAGGGTGTTTCAACCCTAACAATGTTGGCAATTAATAGTAATGTTAAATTCTTAAAGTAAAAGGATGAAAATTAAAATTAAAGGAAATGTCACTTTTACTTAAATTTTTAACATTACCATGAAATGACTCAGGATGTTTGAGAGTGGTTTTGACCTCATTGGATTTCATATGAAAAAACTAGAATTTTAGATTTCACTCAAAATTCAGCAGACTTAAAAGTTTTCAGGATTTCATGGTTTGGGGGTAAACAATAAATACAATCGGAGCTCCAAATGATGAGCAAAACTCCTGATCTAGATCCCATTGTGTTGGACGATATTGATCCAACATCAGAATGGGTGGAGGAGATTGAAGAACCTATGTTTGAGGCTGATTTTGACATCGACATGGCTTTAGCGGGGGATGACGCAGATTATGTGGTGGCATCTGAACTAGGATCAGTAGCGGCATCAAGGAAAGGCAAAGAACCAATGGAAGGCACTAGTCATGCAGGTCGACAAACTCGTGCTTCCATTAGGTCCACTTCTATTGTCATTGGTGGCATTGATACTGAGGTTGCAAATCAGGCTGAGGCATCCTTAGACTCTGAACCAGATGATGTCTATGTAGCTCCTGATGATGATCCTGTGTCTAGTAGTGGTGATGAACTTGATGATTGATCATGTGTACACTGTAGACTTGTAGTAGGCAATAGGCCAATGGCCTCATA